>JAAOAS010000379.1:0-91514 GCA_013396035.1 Fusarium pseudocircinatum
ATAGTATATATTAAGCTTATTAAAGTAAAGAAGTTTTATTAATAGCTAGTAAGCTAAGTTCTATTTACTTCTAAGAGAATATATATAAAAATCCATTAATATTATTAATACTTTTGCTTAGGCCAAGATCCTGAGCTGTCGGGATTTTTAGGCTTATGCTCTTGCTCTCCTTGTGAGTTATGAATTAACAGGAAGATAGAAACAGCACCAGCTGTCAGCTCAAGCCAAGAAGCCGAGGTAATTTGATTAGGTATTGGCTAATAATCGGATTATTTCATTAACCCTCTAGGTTTATATATCCAAGAATGTTTTTAGGATCGATTAAATACATAACAACTACATGAAGGACAGTATGAGTAAAGAAGACAAAGCCACTTGTAACTGCTCTCAATCTTCTTAAGAAATTCCTAAAGTAATGTTTTCATTTAGGGTCCTCGCTGCTAAATCCTCAATCTCACGCTACTTAGAAACCCCACATTGGCGGCCCCAGCCGCTTGTCTAATTCTAATTGCTATTAAGGTTACAGTTCTGGGGTCAGCATGAGATATAAATGTTAGTAAGTAGATAACGTCAGCCTGTGGCCATTAAAATCCATCAGTTGCGTTAGCAGTGATGTCTTCGAGTACCTCGTGGACCCACCGTAGTCCTCTCTTTGTCTGTCTGCGTGAATTACCCAGAAGATCAACCAACAATAACAGTCTTCACATATGGTTGTTCATCGCTCGACCTGTATTTCCGCAATCTTTTCCCCAGCCCAACAAAGTACACAAGATTCATTCAATTAGATATCTTTTGTCTCCGCCACAGGTTCCCAGACCCCTGTATATACACTTGGACTAAGAGTCGATCGGCGTGTATTGGCCGAAAGTCGGCTTCTCGGTAACCTTGAGTCGGCGCCGTGTGAAACCTGCCGACGCCGAGCGCTCGGTGTCCACCTTATGCTCCGATCCTCGGTTACGATAAAAATATCTGCGGAATGGACCAGAAATTTTGACTATAAGCATTGCTTTTACACACGAGCAAGATGCCAACTTTATGGGGGACCAACGAATCTGGCTCGGCGGACGATGTCGAATTTTCCCCTCCCTCAAACACGGATGGTCAACAGGAGCTTGGAAATGGACGCAAGTATCTGATCCTATTTATCATCAGCTGGAATTGTCTAGTCGTGACGTTTTCTAGTACATCGCTACTTGTAGCCACTCCCGAGATCGCTTCCGATCTCAAAACCACAACAGAAATCATTAATGCCACGAATGCTGGCGTTCTGGCTGCTATGGGATGCTCTTCGATGATATGGTCTCCGCTCGCTGAGTTAATCGGTCGAAATCGCAGCTATAATGCCGCTATCCTCTTCATGCTGGCCACATCTGTTGGGACTGCCGTGGCGACAAACTTGCCGGGCTTCACAGCGCTGAGAGTGCTTTCAGGCCTTACGGGCACGTATTTCATGGTGGCTGGTCAGACTATAATTGCTGATATCTACGAGCCTTTGGTTCGCGGTAGAGCTGTCGGTTTTATGCAAGTTGGAAGTGTCGCCGGGTCGGCTATAGGTAAACGTTGCAGCAGTGCTCACCGAAATTGAGCTTACTAACTCAATGAATAGGACCATGTATCAGTGGTATAATCATCACCTTTAGTAACTGGCGGAGTATCTACTGGTTGCAGTGTTCAATGACTGGCCTAGGCTTTGTACTCTCTTTCTTCTGCATCCCGACTATTAAGAGCGAGGTTCAGCAACTTCATGGCAAGCTTTCAGCATCGGAACGATCTGTGTCGGGAGTCCTCAAAAGATTCAACCCCATAAAGATTTTGAAGCAGTTTCTCCGGCCACAAGTCTTTCTAGCAGACTTGACTTGCGGTTTCCTTGCAATTTCACAATACGGTCTGCTTACATGTGTCAGACACATTATCACTCCTCGATATCACATCACGACGCCCTTGATCAGCGGTCTCTTCTACATTGCGCCGGGGATGGGCTTCATCGTTGGGAGTGTCCTAGGTGGCCGTATGTCGGATCATGCCGTCAAGCGATACATTGTAAAGCGTGACGGCACTCGCCTGCCCAAAGACAGGCTGAACAGCGGACTGGTCCATTTTCTCATCGTATTGCCTGTTTCTTTGCTTCTCTATGGATGGAGTTTGGAAAAGAAAATCGGAGGTTTGGCGTTGCCCATCGTCATGGCTTTCTGGATTGGCGTTGGCCTGATGGGGGCTTGGAATGGACTTAATGCGTATACCGCTGGTTCGTCCCCATCTTGCCATTAAGCATAAATGCTCACTGGTAATAGAAGTCTTCCCTGCCGAACGGTCTGAAGTGGTATGTAGCAAATACGTGTTACAGTATGCTTTTGGTGCGACCATATCGGCTACAATCGTTCCTCTTCTGAATGCAACAGGAGTCGGATGGACATTCACTATTTGTAGGCATCAAATAGCGTTATTTACACTCTTGCACAGGCTAATCGAGACATAGGCACGTGTCTCAAGATCTTTGGTGGGCTAATAGTTATTTTTCTTGCCAGAGTTGTCCCGAACACTGGGGTTTGGAAGTATGAAGGCTAGAGCAGTGGTGTTCAGCTGTCAGTTATCTTTACGCCTAGAAACATCAGTATTAGCCAAAGTGACATCGTAAAGGCCACACGCTTTGTTGCTGAAGATACATTAGATTTGAAGGACGGAAATTGAGCTATCGTTTGATTGCGTCTTTGAGCAAGCACCTTACTCGAGACCCACACGAAGCGGCGTTTTAGATCATCAGCCGGCTTGGAGTGCATGAACTCCCCAGTGAATTGCAATTTTTATGTCTTCTATGCCTAGCGTCTCGGTATGGTATCTCGCTAATTTGATTACTAAATCAAGCGTCCCAAGATAGTATAGCTGTCAGCGTATCGGGCATAGCCTTAATTGCTGCCCTTTCCAAGCTCTTCGAATGGGCTCCAGCCATTCTCAAGCCTAGTCACCACTCGTTTCGTCGCGTCATCTAAGTCCTCCTCTGGCAGACCTAGGACACTGTTTGCAACCTCCTTGTCGGTAAAATCACTCGCGATATTACCAGGCAGAAATGTATTTGCACATAGCCATTTTATAAAGCCGCGCTGACTTCCTTCTCTCATTTCCTCTGCCCCTTCCTTGACGCGCTGCGCTGAAGATTCATACCTTATATCCCAGTCGTCGTCGCTGGTGCCCAGAACGCGATGGAGGCTGTCTAGGATGTCCCTTTGCGAGATAGTAAAGCTGCTGATTAAGACGTTCCTATTCTTGTAGTCGGCAAGTGAGGGGGATGTGGCAGTCTCGGGAAGGCTTAGCAAGCTGGCCAAAGCGAGCCCACACTGTTCCCATGTACTGACGGTGATGGTACGCTTGCCATCATCGAAGAAGGTGAGTTTGCGGTCCCTAATGGAGAATCCGAATGATGGCTCCCCCATTGCCAAAGTCCACTCATACCAGAAACCGCAGCATAGGACAACAGAGGCTGCACCGCTTCTTTGGATGTCAGATACGCGGTTTGCAATGCCACCTCTAATAACGCGAGTATAAAGATCTTGTTCGCACAGATTGTCTTGGTAAGTCGGATAGCCGAAAGCGTTTGGCATGATATATGGAACACCAGCCTCAGCCGCTGCCTTGACGATTTTGGCATGAGTCTCCTCTGGGGCTGTAGCCGCCAGAGTTATTACCAAGAAGTGCTGCCCTTTCAAAGCCTCAGCAATTGACTGCACGTCCTCGTAGTTGACCCTGACGATATTGGCACCTATGGGCAGCTGACTCTTGCTATCGAAACGGGATAATGCGGTCACCACATGTTTACCAGCCTGGATCAGGGCTCTGGCGAAAGCGCCTCCGATGTGACCGCCAGCCTCGAAGTAGTCAGTATTATCTCGCTTAGAAGGTCTGGAGATCAAGACAGGACATACCCCAACTATGGCAACATTCTGAATAGCGGACATGTTTTATAAAGCTATGCAGGTGAGTTTGAATTGAAAATAATGTTGAACGTGCTAACAGAGATCCTGTAGATGTTGAAATCTTTTTTAGTAGTTAAAGAGGATTAAGACTGCCTGGCTGTTATATCCTTTTGTAGACAATGAGCTATGGCTTTCCTGGAGTTAAGCGGAGGTAAAGGGACTACATTTATTATGCTAACTACTCACAATTAATGTACCAGTATCCTGTACTGGAGGTAAACACCAATCTCCGAGCCAAACTCCGTATACATAGTGACATTATCCTAGTATAAGGTTCAGGACTCTTGGTTAACCAATCTCAACAGCCTTTTTGTCCCGCTTTCGGCTCCGCGGATTCCGTATACTATAAGAGGCTAGTTAAACTCATTAAGAAGTGTGGAATATAGCTATTACGGAGGCTCTATACTTAGAAGAGCTCTACCCTATGGGTCTTTATGTTTCATACTCTTTTGTATAGTGAGATAATAAAGGTTTAGCCGAACGTCCATTTTCGGTGGGGTAAATACGAGAGGAGCGAGAAGGAACGAGAAGGAACGAGAAGGAACGAGAAGGAACGAGAAGGAACGAGAAGGAACGAGAAGGAACGAGAAGGAACGAGAAGGAACGAGAAGAACGAAGAACAAGAAGAATAAGAAGAATAAGAAGAACAAGAAGAATAAAGTGCTTATTAAGAAGAATGATAGGCGCTTTAGGTGTTACCGACAGTCTGGCGTTCAACACTAGAGATCCAGGTCTTGTTGAATACGGACGATGTGCTAAGCGATAACACCGGCCCAACCACTGCTACTCTCCTGGCTCGTTGCGGCACCGCTGGCATCTAGATCCCCAACCCTCAGGGTCTAGATTCGGCGGGGCCAACAGCTAAAGGGGGTAAACAGTTACACAGACGTCTACTTCGAAGCCGTCGATATGTCGGGTTTGGGGCAGGTCAACAGCTGGATGAAGCGCATGACTAATCGACGAGGTAGGCTCCACGACTCAATTAACGTCTCTGGTATTCCTGAAATGTAAGACTAATATTTTGGCGGAAGCCGGGGACGCTTGACATATGACTATGAGTGTTAACTTAGATAGCGTTATGTATTGCATTCTTACAACAATAAGAGGTAGGGAATGTATGTAATCCAGTGATGTGAAAGAATTGCAAAAGTGTATTCTAAGTATATCTAGTGACATAAGAATTGAACAAGAAAGGTAAGTAAGTAGTTAGTCAATGTTGTAATCCAAGTATCCATTTCCATCTGCTAGCCATAGAAGCTTCAGCCTACAATTATTCATCAGAGAACCATTTTATCCGTCAGCGGCAAATCACGACTGCTTGCTCCGACATAGAAATTGTATTCTCCCTTACTCAAGACCCAGTTCTGTTGTTCAATGTCCCATGTGCTAAGATCTCTCCGTGTGAGCTGGAATGTTACCTTTTTGATCTCTCCGGGCTTCAAGAAAACCTTGTCGAACCCACGTAGCTGTTTCACTGGTGCTTTTGGGATGCCGACATAAAGCTGAGGAATTGCTGACGCGGCAACGGCGTCGGTGTTCTCGACGGCCACAGAGGCCGTGGCGATAATATCCCAAAGTGACGCCTGTCCTCCTTCAGCGACCGGTCCCGGCGGAGGAAGGACTGACGCATTTGCCCCGGCGGAAGTCAGTGCTAAGTGTAGCGCTGAGTATTCGAAAGTAGTGTAGGAAAGGCCGAAGCCAAATTCGTATCTGGGGGTGATATTGAACGCGTCAAAGCGACGATAATCAATGTAGATACCCTCAGTGAAATTGGCCGACGTATAATAGTTTGATGCATTGTCGGCGGTCACGGGCATCAACAATTCTCCGTAGTCGGACTCGTTTTTAGCTACCGTATAAGGTAGCCGACCAGATGGTGACTGGTCCCCGTATATGATCTCGACAAGCGAGCTGCCTGCATCTTGACCGGGAAGATGTGCAAAGAGAACCGCTGTGACATTTGGGTGGTCAATCCACTGGTCTACCAACCTGATACCGGCATTGTGGATTGACACTATCGTCTTTGCAAGTGACGTTGATTAGCTCCAAGGACAATAAAAGGATCTGAAGGGGGTTACTGGGCGAAAGACTCATGACTCACATTAGGGCACTTTCCAGCAACGTTCTTGACCAGTTGGTCTGACCAAGGATCGGCCAACGTTGACCTTTCGGAACCCTCGGTACTAAACTCATTAATGAAGACAATACAGGCATCGGAGCCGGCGTTGGCATAGACAGGATCCTGCGACTCAAAATCCCAGTACAAAAATGTACCATCCTGCATCGCCCGCTGTTGCAAAGCACTGTAGGGAGAATCGATGTATGCAGGTGTAATGGAGGCACTGCCACCACCAGTGATGAGCGTGCCGAGATGGGCGCCGCCTGGAACCTGACCGACCCCAATGGTAAGGCCAAGCATTTGCCCATCGGTAATGTTGACGCTCTGAAACCCAAGATCCCACTTGCTATACGGACCATCTCGGTTGTTCCTCCGAGGTCCATGGGCATCATAGCCAAACAAGGACAGGACCTTTGGCTTCTTGAGGGGGAGGGTGTTGTTGTAGTTCTTGACTAACACAATACCCTCTACAGCGCCCTGGAAGATGGTGTCGCGCGAGTCATGGGAGATGGAGCTGACGACCTTGTGTGGCTTTGTGACATCAACCGGGATTCCGGTTCCAGGCTCAAACTCGCCGTACTTGAACCAGCTAGCGACGATTCTATCCCAGCGTTAGTTAGTCTCCACACGGATGGCCAACCCAACCTTGCGCTCACCGAGTGACCATATCATCGAGCCTGCTCTCTTTTATCGTGCCATTTGCAATCGCCTCCGTAAGGTTACTTCCCCACATCTCGTTGAAAGGCGTCGTAACGTCAGCGCCGGCGTTGGCGCTTGAAACCCCGCTATGCAGAGCTCCAGCGTCCGTTATGACAAAGCCTTGGAACCCGAGTTCGGTCTTGAGCAGGCCGTTCTGTGTATAACTGTTCTGGCAGCCGTGGGAGCCATTGATTCGATTGTAGGAGCACATGACTGATCCTACGCCGGCTTTGACTAGATCCTGGAATGGCCAGAGATATAATTCGTGCATGGTTCGATCGTCCAGATTCGCAGTGACTGAAGCGTTGCCCATGCCGAAGGTGCTGGGGTTACGGTTGGTTTCCTGCTCATTTGCTATAAAGTGTTTGGCAGTGGCTATAACGTGCTCTTGCATGCCTAGAACTGTTTGAGCACCCATAACACCACAGAGGTAAGGATCAACCGAGAAAGATTCCTAAACTTCAGTTAGCTATACAGTTATATTCTTGCTAAAAGAATTCGCCAGGTTTTGGAGGTAATGTTACCCAGTTCCTGCCGCCGAGGACAGTACGGCCGAGTGGACCAACTGTTGGTCCCAAGAGATTGTTGACTATAGTCAAGGATCAGTAAATGTCATCATAAACAACATTAAGTCCAAGATTGGTACCCCCTCAACGCTTGGCTTCCAGGCCCATATGGTGGCCACGTGCGTGTGCCAATTCTCTGTTCCATGCCGCGGCAACGGTAACGCCAGCTGCATATCCGTTGACAGCCTCGACTCCATGGAGGCCGCTCGGGCCGTCGTTGACGCATATACCCGGGAACCCAAGACGCGGTACTCCCGGAATCATACCGTCACATCCATCAGGCGTAGTTGTCTGACCCGATGTTACAGACACTTTCTTGTCCATTGTCATCTGAGAAACTAGAGCCGATGCTTGCTGGTAAGCGCGGGACCAATTTCCTAGTCCCTTCCCGGGGGCTGATGTGGAAAACATCCAATGGTTAGTTATATCACGCGTGATCAAAATGAATGAAAGCATGGAAATTGATGCTAGGTTATGGTTGTTTGGACTCACGAGTTGGATAGATTGGAGGGCTCCTCCCGTAGCTCCAGGTGAGCTCTTGCGCTTCGATAACATCTGGCGATGCGGGGACTTGGCCTGCAAGGGCTTTTCCAAATTCTCTCAGAATATCAGCCTGTTTTTCTGGAGATAGGAGATCGAGAAAACTCTTTGTCGCGTCGTCCAAACGCAAGTCCTGGAGACTTTGAGCCGCGGCTATGATGCCCAGCGAGACGACTGACACAAGCAGCCGAGATATGGAGTGGATGAGCATCTTGGTGGTTTCAACCTAGCTGCAAGAGTAATGATAAGAATGAATATAGAATTTTCTTTCACACCTTTCGGCACAGCATGCTATGTATTTAACTTCAGTAGACCACCATACGTGCCTCTTGGTCCTTCCCTAAACGCATTGATCGCTCGCAGCCAAGCCTTGCAGGACAGTGGAACTCGACGCGTGTTAGTAAATGCTCAAATTTTAGGCTGGCCCACAAGCTCGTTCTAAGAACGAGAACGAGAACCTTGAGGCGCAGCAGAATGACATCATGGGTTATAAACATTTATCTCATTGGATTTTAGCTCCTACCATACCACGAGCTCGTGCAAGAAATCATGACTCAAGATTAATTTGTCTAGGCAGCGGGAGAAAATAGCTTTCCACTCTTAACCCTCATTCCCTTTCCAAATGCCTGTAATAAAACGATGATAAGAAATGCGAAAGCACAAATGCCAGCCTGAGTACCAAAGCTGACCTTGGCGCCAACTGAGTTTGCCCAATTGACTTGAAAATAGCTGATGATAAATCCCCCAGAAGCTATTTGGTGTCAGCCGTAGTCCCGAGATGTTGTGTGATTAGTGGCACATCAACTTACTTCGCGCAAAGTTGATCCATGCAGATACCTCCCCTGATGCTTCGGGATAGCTGTCGAGGTTGTATGCATTCAGAGCAACTGTAGTTACCATGATACCAAAGACATACAGTCCCCAAAACAAGGCTGTTATCATATAATGATACCCCTCCTGGAGAGCGAATCCCAGTCCGACTAAACCGGCGAGCATGAATGGGGTGCTGAACCAAATTGCACGCAATCTGATTTCGGGCTCAAAATGGCCGTTGTGCGTTTTGATGAATTGCGCGGCAATTCCATCATGTAGCCAATGTCCGACCACCTCTCCTAAGATAGCGGCAACAACAGGCGTGAAGTAAAAAAAACCAATCTGTTTAGGACCAAAGTTGTATAATGGTGTAAGGAAGATTGACAAGGTTGTGTTAATACCAACGACCCATGCAAAGGTCAGTAGGTAATAAAAGCAAGAGAGAAAGACGGTTGGCTTAAGGATGACGCGGATTGGGCGCAAACAGGCTTGACCGAAGCTGTTGCGGAGGTGGCGAGATTGATACTGGGCATAGCCTAACAGGTTGCCGATCCGTGATCCTCTGGGTGGCCGATCAGGCGCGGGGATGCGACGGTCATAATAAGTCTCCTCGACAAACAGGATTGTAAGGAGGAGCGCAAGGGAAGTCTATGGCATAGTCAGTTTTGAACTCATAGTCATTATGCCAGGCAGTTCATACTTCGGCAAAATATACCCAGAACGCAATAGGCCACGGCTCTGTCGTAATAATGAAGGCAGTCAACAGTGGGCCCATATAGGGAGAAAGGATAATGAAAGCAGCCCAGATGTTAATTTTGCGAGCACGCTCGTGGAAGAAGAACATGTCAAAGATGAACATCAGTCCTCCACCTTGGGCAACAGTGCTGAAGAAGCCATTCAGGATACGAGCAGCCATGAAGGACTCAAACGTCGTAGCGGCAGCACACCAAGCGGCTGTAGTAGTGGCGATGACAAGGAAGTAGAATAAAAGGGGTAGACGGCCTGCCCACGCAGAGAGGGCTACAACAAAGATACCACCTGCGCCGAGCATAAAAACATTACCAACCTGCGAGTGGTTAACTGTGTCTTGGCTCATGTTCCATTGCCTAGAGTTATTGTATTAACATAATGATCTTACTGGGGAGAAGTCTTTACTTACGCTGCCTGCGGGATGAGAGTCACAGCGCCAACGGCACTACCATAGTCGGGAAGAAAGGCTGCGAAACTGACGATGAAGAGAATGACATGTTTCTTGACAGGACTCCAGTTGAGGGGATCACGCATATCGTCAGAAGGTTGCGGGATTAGAACGGTATGCCCATCCTTGGCGAGTTTGAGGTTGCCATGGTGTTGCGTGTCAACCTGAGCTATGTAGCCTTCTGAATCTTTGAGATCCGAAGACAATGCAGCGTCGCCGACTTGTTCATCCATTGACTGCTTGGGCTTGAGATCGTCCATGCTGGCGTGAGCGTTGTCAAGGGTGCGTGACTTGTAGGGTAGCCAGGTGATAAGATTGAATGAGACAAAGAGGTGCCCATATGGTCTTCCCAGGTGTGAAGATCTACTTTGAGATGATCTGCACAAAGGGGAAGTCCATGCTTTATGGTTGTATTGTCCAGCCTAGTATTAGGATCTCCGGCAGTGTTGTAACCGGATCTATCCCCGGATGCGGGGCAATGCCGGTAGGATGGGATGCACGATTCGATCTCATTGAGTCGTTGAACACCCCATAACGCGGGGCCCCGCGTCTGTAAGCACTCTGCCCTCCGGAACAAAGCCTCGAATCTCGGAAAACCGTAAACTCAATTTCTAATCTTCCGCCTTCCGGTCCCAGCATCCTCTGTTTTCCGAATCTTCCGTTTCTTCCGGCCCAACGCATAGTAAAATAATTAAATGAGGTAATTTAATAATCTACTTCGGCCAAGCAATGTGTGAAAGAAACAGCTTTGTTGGAACAATTACTGCAGCAACTTCTGTACGTCCAACATGAAAGACTTTGAGTATAACGTCCAGACGAATCGAGTCGTATTTGGCTCTGGCAGCATCACAAAACTCCCTGCCGAGATCAAGCGCCTGAACGTCTCCCGACCACTCTTCCTCTGCACGCCTAATAAACATCACCTCGCAGACCAACTGTCCGATATCATCAAAGATGCTTCTCTCGATGTCGCTGGCATCTTTTCCCACGCCACAGCGCACACTCCAACATCTGTAACAGAACAAGGAACTGCCTTTCTTGGCTCTGTATCAGCAGACTGCGTTGTTTCCATCGGCGGAGGATCAGTAGTTGGACTTGGAAAGGCTATCTCAATTCGATCAGGTATTCCTCATGTTAGCATTCCAACGACGTATTCAGGCTCGGAAATGACCCCCATTCTCGGCGAAACGAAAGACGGCATCAAAACCACTCGATCCGACCCTAAGATCCTGCCTGCTGTGGTCATCTACGACGTAGACCTCACTTTGACACTACCGCCGATTATTTGTAGCACTTCTGGAATCAACGCAATAGCCCACGCAGTCGAGGCCCTCTACGCTCAGAACACCAACCCCATCACTTCAATACTAGCCCTTGAGGGAATCAAGTCATTGGCGGAGGCACTGCCACAAATCGTCGAAAAACTCGGTTCCAACGCCTCTCGCGATCAGGCTCTATATGGCGCATGGCTTTGCGGCACAGTGCTAGGCAACTCCTCAATGGGACTTCATCACAAGATCTGCCATGTGCTAGGTGGATCGTTTGGACTTCCTCATGCCGAGACGCACACTGTCATGCTTGCTCATTCTTTGTCTTACAATGCGCCCTGTATCCCTGACCAGATGGCCAAGCTAGCTACTGTTCTCCCTGGCAGTGATGGGGATGCGTTGAAGGGACTGGGACTACTAATGGGGAAACTGCCAGTACCGCGCGGATTGAAAGAGTTGGGAATGAAAGAAAGTGACATTGAGAGAGCGGCTCAGATTGCCACTAGTAACCAATATCCCAATCCGCGACCTCTGGAGTTCAAATGGATTTCTGAGCTACTTCGAAGAGCTTGGGCTGGAGAGCCTGCGGAAGCAACCTTACAGTGAGAAGCTTTGTACGAGGATGAAGCAAGCGTTGTCGGAGGAATAAATTAGGAGTCGCATGTGAAAGTAGAGCAGGATCAAATTTTTATCATGTGGGCTTCTGTTTCTAATAAGGTTGTCCACTCAATCGGTGATGACCTGCAAATAGACTATGGCATTGTGCACATGTCTCATCACTATTACAGAGATACTTCAAGTGATAGACTACTGCATAATGGGGTCAGGCGCCAGTGTTACCTGTACGAAATGGCCTGGCCTTTAGCCTCCAGGATTTGTCTGCAGACTTCCACTTGGATTCCAGGGAAACTTGGGAATCTCAATCTCTCCGACAAACTTGCTTAGGTCTGGTGCTACATCGTTCATATCGAGCGCGCATGTCGGCTGCTTCACACCAAACCTCTTGACCTCAGTGACATTGGAGTTCTTGTCGAAGGACATTCGTACTTGATGCACAGTCCTTCGTGATACGTCACCTGAAAAATAATTCTGCGGGGAGATCATCATGGAAGATACTGCTTTGGTAGTCACAGTGTTGGGTAGGTCGGCTGTGTTGGGGAGGTGGTGCATGCCGAGATTAAAATATCTGTAATATGGATTAGCTCTGACTGACAGCAACGTCGCCGGAGGAGGCACTTACAGAACAATATCTTCCTGGTCAAGGCTTTCCCCGTTGAAGAACTTGTTGAAGTCGACAGCTGGGTGATTCAAGTCGTGGCTATTGAAGGCATATGCGCTCTTTGGTTCAGTGTCGTGGTGCTGAAGGGCGTAGAGGTTATGGTTGGCCCAGTTAGCGGCTTGGCCAAGGGCCGATGACGACTTGACAGTCAGATGCGCAGTGCCGCCGCTATCTACAGACTCTGTTAGTAATAATGTGAGATCATGCGTATGGGATGGGTGTCATACTTGGGGTTATGGAGTAACCTGGCGCCTCCCCAAAGTCATTCAGCTTGTCCTTATTAACAACGGAATATGAGGCAGCTCCATTTGGTGCCCAGTTTATCTTGCCGTCGTCTTCGCTGGCAATGTACGAGCGGTTAACCTTCATGGTATTGATAGACTGACCATCAGACCATGGATAGCTATTCAAAGTCAGCGGGCTGAATACAAACGCTGGACGACATCTTACACTTGAGTGTGTGGTACAAACTCTGTCTTCATCAGACTGTTGTTCCTACCCTTGATGTCTAAGTCCAGCTTGAAGTTGATGACATGGTCATGCATAGATCCAGACAGATTATCGTGGATATGATAACCATAGTCACCGTCTCCTGACCAAAAGGCTCCCTGGATATAGCCAGAGGCCCGAACAGTAACGGAGATGGATCCATCATAGTAGAAAGAGTACTCAAAGAGATAGTCATAGTTTCCCACCGTGGAAACGCTGCGTACTGTGAAGACGATGTTCTTAGTCGCAGAAACATAGTCCGCGGTCAAGTGTCGTTGAATAGGATAACCAGTATCGTACTCAAATAGACACAAACTGTTGGGGTGCACATGGGTAGTCTCGCTGATATAAAACGTAGTGTTGAGATAGGTAGCGTGAGATGGACAGTCAAAACCGTCGACGAGGTTCCATTGACTCGTGCCTATACCGTAGGATGAATCGAGATATGCCGATGAGGCATGCAGCGGGTCTTGTGAAGCGTAATGTGCAAGGGCCTCCTGGAGACCAAACTCGTAGATCAGGCGCTCGCCCTTGAATCGAACATCGTGTAGCTGCAAACCCGTTTCTTTGTGATTAGAAAGGAAGAAGCTAAAGTCCACTTGCAAATATCGTCAGCCAAATCTTGGAATGAAATGTCCAAATAACTTACTCCATTCAACGTAATTCTGCTCTCTGTCCACACCGAATCGGGGACCATCAGGTTGGACTGAAATGGGAGGGTATAGATGATCACGAGGAAAGCTATCGCCTTGCTGATCAGTAGAAGTCCAGGATCCATCAACGACTGGTCCTGGCCTTCGTTTCAAGGTCTTGATGGCTTTGCGAAAGGCGGCAGTCGTTGGCCAGAAGTTGCCGTCGTAGTACCAGCCCACAACCTTCCACTTGGATGGGTCACGGCCCGTGAGGTCAACCTTGAATTGCAAACTGGTGGGTAATACTGTCTCTGAGTAGAACTCGCCAGTATGAGCAGAGTAGAACTCGTTCCACTGGTAGACCCTATCGTTACGGTGAATCAGAGGGTCACTGCCTGCAATCAGCAGATTATCGGTTTTGGCACCTGTTGCTGTCTGTTGACATCGTTAGTTAAGGGACTTCTAGAAGCATACTCGAAGGATATACGAACACCGTTGAGAAGTTCCTTGGTGATGTCTTTTATCTCGGTGCCAATCTTGAGGTTGAAAGCAGCGATGGCTTCACCGTCAGCGTTGTACACGTTGATCCTTCCTCGGCCAGATGTGAAAATGTAGTTGAGTTCCTCATGATGTGTCCGACCCTTTTGGATCGGCAGCGGTCCGACCATATACTCTTGAATATAGGGCTGCAATTTTGAGTTAAACTGGAGGGTTGCTCTGGCATAACGAACTGGAGCAGGACCATGCCCTTCAAGGTAAGCCAATGTATCTGTCTTGTTCGGCTGTAGTAGGTCAAGAGACACAATGACATTGTCCCAACTTGGCAACATTAGTCTATAACTCATAATAGCTACATTTGAGAAGGAGGTGTGTTCAACAAAGTTCGGTTAAGGAGTTAAACGAAACTGAGACTCACGAGGTTGAGTTAACGACAGCAGTCAAGTTAAGGTCTTTTTGCTCATGAAGATATGCCGTAACATGGGCATATTCTTCATCAGTGAGACTTTGGAAAATATTCTTCACTGGTGCCTTGATGAGTACCTCTTGATCGGAGCTGCATCCTGCTGTCGAGGACTTGTACTCTGAAAGGCGCTTAAGGGAATGAGGTCGCGCTGCTGGACCAGCGGGGCCAGGATAAGCCAATATCCCATTTGGGACGGCAAAAAGGCACAGGATCAGGTTGACAGTGAGATGCATGACCGCCTGTAATCAGATGCCTGAGGTGGCAAAGAGAATGGTGGATGTGCTGGTGGTGGTGACCTACGAAAGACAGGTAGACGCATGTCATGGTTATAGGGCTGTAAACAACCTGGAAGGCGAAGGGCTGGTAGCCCCCAGGCACAGCTATGCAAGGGAAAGCCCGGCTAGCACGGCACGGCTTAGGGGGGTGCGAGAGAAAATAGCGGGCAGCCGGGGCCTGTTGTAAGTGATGTCTGATCAGCCAGCCACCAAATGCACTACTGCATGCTGCAAGCCTTTTTCACGGCACACAATATAGCACCGGTCCAATGTCTAGAGCTGGAAACAGTCCGAGAAGCATAATATGTTCATTTGCAGTGCTACCATGTCAATCGCAGAAAGTGAGGCTACCGGCAGTTCTGTGTTCCGGTAAAATAATGTGACAGCTGATAAAACTTGGCGCAGATACATGGTCTCGTAGTTGTGGCTGCCGCTGCAGGACGAATACCTGTGTCATGATTCATCATCACCATACTCGAGCAGGGAAAAATTGCTGCAATACGAAACTGCAGGATGAAAATTTGAATTGAGGCCTCACAATAGCGGGTAGCGCGGCAAGCATAAGAACATGACATGGGAGGCTTTCGTGGTTCCTCCAAATATGGCCACATTTTCACTGGCCTTGATGCAAGCCCGTGGCTGGTCTCTCACCGTAGGGTAGGATTATGAAGCCATCGACTAATTCTCTACCTTAGAGAGCAAAATATTTCTAGTAGTTTAGCTATCGATATTATCTTAGATATTGAGTAATCACAATTGAAGCTCTAAGCCAAACCAGCTGCCAGAAGTTGTACGAAGAAGTGCATTGCTCCATCTCAGAATCCTTCGACTGTTGCCGAAGCAAATCGTACATCGCTCCACTATACATTTCTAGCAAAATCTCATTTTTACATCATTCTTGTGGTGCTTTCTCGTCTTCTGTACCTAGACTCGCATACAGAGCGGCAAATGTAGAGTTTTCAGGCCCCTGTTGCAGAAGCTGTCGCGGAGGTCCAAACTCTAGTAATTCACCTTTATCAAGCACAGCTACCATGTCAAAGTCCTCAAGGGCTGACTGAAGCTTGTGCACGATTGAAATCACTGTACGATTCTCAAATCGCACACGTATAACATGCTGTACAAGCTCATCAACACGAGAGTCAACGCTAGTCATAATGTCAGTTCTTGATGTCAAGTCGGCGGCAAATGAACGGGTGCGGCTTACCTGCTGGTAGCTTCATCCAGGACTACAATGGGCGAAGGGCGCAGGATAGCGCGTGCGATACAGAAGAGCTGCTTCTGCCCATGAGAAAGATGAAGTGCTTCAATAGGCGCATCAAGGCCGCCTTTCTCAGTTACAATGTCCCAGAGCTCAACGACCCTCATGGCGTCTTCAATGGCAGCATCTGAGAGCCCTTGGGCAGGGTCCGCGTTAAGCCTCACGCTGCTTCCTTCGATGAGGAATGCATCTTGAGGCACGCCAACTAGTCGAGTGCGAACTTGTTCACGGGGAAGCGTGCTAATGTCGAGCCCGTCTACGAGGATTTTACCATTGTGGAGGTCTACCATACGGAAGAGACAAGAGACCATGGAGCTTTTACCGCTGTAAGTGTGTTTAGGTCAGCTTAGGTATTGCCCGTGAATGGTGAGCACATGTTACCTTCCGGTTCGTCCGCAAATGCCAATTTTCTGACCTGCCTCGATCGATAAGGATAGATTCTTCAAGACGTTCTCAGATGGTCTATGGAGAGACTGGTCAGCGACTTATTCTTAGTCTGGATGAAAGTGAACGCACGTATATCCGGCAGAAACATTATCGAAGACAATCTGGCCCTTGGATGGCCATATTAACGGCGGCTGTTCCTTTTCCTGCGGCTCGTGTTCCGAGGCAGTATCAGACGTGAACGACTTGATCCTGGATATTGCACCAATATGCGTCTCCAAGGTCGTCCAGAATGTCATCAGTAGCTTTAGATGCTGACTAAACTGGATGATGTTGACAAGAGCCACGCCGATCAACCCAGTTGGTAACACACCTCTCAACTGGGTGACAAGTACCACGACTAGTACAGCAATGACTGTGACAAACAAGTCCAGGACAAGAGTCAGCCATCTCTGAGCCGCGTAGAGAAGATAGAACGGTCTCTGAGACCGATCTAGAAGCTCATGATGCTTCTTCTCCAGTGCGTCACGCCAGCCAAATGCACGCAGTGTCGCTAGTCCAGCGATAGTTTCTGTAAAAAGGGCATACAGCGGGCTCTTTGCTTCAAGATCCATGAATCTGAGCTGCCGGGATGTGCGAAGGTATGTATGCTGGACCACCCACAACGCGACGAACAGGAAGGGGAACGCGATGGCGGTGTAGTACGAACCCACAGAGATCAAAACCATCTCAGCGATGCACAAAACGAATGTGGCAAATGTATTCAGCGCTGACAGAGGCAGGTCCATGTCGACGAGCTGTAGATCCTGGCTGAAGCGGTTGATAGTAATGCCAGCATCTGTAGCGGCGAAGAAGGACATGGGCGCGTTGAGTACCGTCTTGAGAAGACTCTGGTGGAAGCTATTGCCCGATAAGGGCACCATGGTGACAATCATCTGCCAGGTGCTGAGGACTAGGAAGACAATAGCGAGCCCACCTAGCATCGCGTAGATGCCCAGGTAATAACCCAGACGGGTAAAAGGGTCTTTGGCGTTGGCGGCTGCCCACCAGTTGAGCCAGATGGTGGGGAAGGATTGGCAGACGATAAAGGCGCAGATGGCAAAGACGAATATCATGCTTGGAATCCAGCCGATGGCACGGATGTAGTATAGGTATATTGCCATGTCACCAGTGCGACGACCAGCGTCATCCTTGGCTTCCTCCGATAAGAGTACCTCTGCATCCAGCAATGCATCAGCCGAAGGTTCTGTAGAAGAAGAGACAGAAGTTTCTTGGCTGTATGTCCAGTTCGCAGACGCTACAGCTAAGCGGGACACGTAGTTGTCCTCTTTCGTCAGCTTGTCAAAGCTTCCTTGTACGCAGCCTATGCCAGTACCATCGAGGCTGATTATGTGGTCTGCGTAGGAAAGCCGATTCGCTGCAGCAGTGTCAGCATAATTATTAGAACGAGGATGGAGTAATCAACATACCACGAGAAGTCGCCATGATGACGGTTATATTCGACTGTCGCAACAGGCCGTGAGAGCCGAGTAGGTTGTGGAAGACAGCGTTCTCGGTGTGCATATCCAATCCGCTGAAGACATCATCCAGGATCATGATTCTCTTCTGTGCGTAGATGGCTCTTGCTAGGCTGACACGTTGGCTCTGGCCTCCGCTGAGAACGATCCCCTTGCTCCCGATCTTACTGAGATCGCCGTTGGGAAGTTGGCTGAGATCCTCTGTGAGAGAACAAGCCTGTAGGACCTTTTGATACCAACGTTCGTCGACATGCGAGAAGCCGATGATGCTATCTCGCAAAGTGCCGTTCATGTGCCAGGGAGTTTGGTCGCAGTAGGCGATTTCCGAATTCATCACATGAATAGATCCGGCCATGACTGCCACTTCTCCGAGAAATGCTCTGAGGAGGGTTGATTTGCCACTGCCCACTGGCCCCACGACAAGGGTAAGATTGCCCAGTGGAACCTGAGCAGTGATATCACTGAGGATGGGTTTCTGGGTAGAATCATATCCAAAGGAACCTGTCTTGACAACGATACAGTTGCCGTCCAGAGAATCGACCAGCAATGGGCCTCTCTGGGCAGTGTTCGGCTCCTTCTCGAATAATACTGAGCCTTTCTCCTGCTCGCTGCGTACAGACACAGGAGTCGATGGCCCTTCGCTCTTGTCATCATATGAGATGATTCTGCTGTCGACGCGAATGTCTGTGTTGAGAAAAGCCTGTATGCGCACAAAGCTCCCGACGGACCCCATTAAGGAGGACAATGACGTTACAAACGAGGAAATAGGCTCGTTCAACAGTGCAAACAGCGATAAAGATGTAAACATGCGGTTGATGTCCAGGTTGTTGTCTCCTGCCCGTGACTGGGCGACAAGACTGTACGTTGCAAAGGTCAGGATTGGAGCAAAGATAGGAGCGAGATATGCTATAGATGTCTCGTGAGCAAACGTTTCATCACAGCGCTTTAGTCATGAAAGGTATGTACTCACCCAAGACCATATTCCAGATCAATAACCTACGGAATTTGCCCGAAATGCGCAACTCGTCGTTTCGCAGGGCGTGGATACGAGCGCTGAGCACGTCGGTCAGTCCACACATCTTGACGCCCTTCATGCTGCCTAGCATCTGCGAGGTAACAGATATTCTCTTCTCGATAGCCTCTAGCCAAGCGGCTTGACGAGCCATGACAAAGCTGACGGCGATAACAGACCCGATAATGGAGACTACAAGCGTCAGTACATTCCTTCGTCATGATTTGTATACGAATTGACTCACAAATCGCTGCTCCGACGGGGATAAGACACGCAATACCGAGCTGGCGTCCCAACAAGTAGACTGCAATGACAATCTCAACCAAGTTGGCCCAGACGTCGTGGGCAGTGCGCCAACCCGTGTCGATCCTCTCAATATCGGCGCTCATCAGAGTCAGGGCTGTGCTAGGGTCAGCAGCAGCAATACTAATATCTGTGGCCTTGTCGAACAAGATCGAGACGAGCTGGCCCCGTGCCATGGTGATGGCGCGATACGTGAGGTGTTGATACTGGCCACTGGTCACCTGTAGCATGAAGAGTTAGTGAGATGCGCCTGTAGCGACGGAGATGCACGTACTGCTAGACCCATGAACACAAGAAACCATGCGCCAATGAGGCCATATCCTTGGTTCATGTCGTCAGAGTCACTGTCCTTCTCTGCCCATTCGAGGGTTGCTGAGATGAGGAATGGCTGGCAAAAGGTGAAGCCGATGAAGCACAAACGTGGAAAGATAATGGACAGGGTAGGCCACTTCAAGGTCCTCAGGACCGTAAGCATCAGACTATGGTTGCCTTTACGAGATGCTATATCAATGTCAGTACCCAGTCAATTGAGGTCTATGGGGTTGGTAGGATGACAGACCTTTAGCCCATGCTGTCTGTAAAAGCTTCTGAAGATACGAAGACTTGAAATGTTTCTCGAGGGGAAACAACGCCTCAATCTCGAGGTGCTTAGAATAGCCAGAGCGAAACATGGGTATTTGCCAAGAGAAAAACCAGTGCGACAAGACACTACCAGTGACTTCGGGGGGCAAAGCACGGTACTGAGGCCGCAGGAAACGACGCTTCTCGATTGCCTCGACAGCGAGCATGAGAGTCTTGACCACCGTCGCGATAAGCGCAGTGATTGCGGCGGTCCGATTGTAGCCTTGAAGCCATAGTGTCCGTGTCCGTGTAGCATCGAAAAGAGCAGTCAAGAGCAGGAAGAGGATGAGCACTGTTGACGGTCTATACGAATAGACGTGCTCGACATAGGATAGGCATAAAAGGCCGATCGATGCGACAAAGGATAAGGCCGCAGTTGCAAGAGAGGCTCTGGTCGCAACTGCGGAAGAGCGAGTCCACGAGATGAGAAAGCCGATCTGCGCTGCTAGGAGACCGAGACATAATGTCGTGAGGCTGTTAGTACCCGAGACACGACGCGAGCACATCAATTAACTCACAATTTTACAGTACAGCCAACGGCTACTTTCTACCTTGACCTTATTCTTGTGCAAGAGGTACAGGACTCGACATGGGGCTGCGAGAAGCACCAAACCGGTGATGGGTATAGTGAGGATTGACTCTTCAAAAAGCAGTGTAAAGTCGAAACCGCCTCTGCAGCCACCAGCATATGGGCCAAAAGAGTCGTCGCACGACAGCGAGACCATGATTTTTCCCAGTGTGAGACCAAAGGTTTACAATCTACAATCACAATCAAATGTTTGGGAAAGATCAATTAAGGTTGTTTGATCAACAGGGCATCAATCAATCAATCAATCGCTAGGCGAGCTGAGAAATCTCTCCCTGCTACGTAGGACAACAGAGCCCCTTTGCAAGCTTAGCCGAGGAAATGCGCCACAGACTAAAAAACCAGGATAAATGAGAAAAATTTGGAACAACAAAATGTCATCATGGAGCAGCGAGCCACGTCAGAATGGTGTAGGGGTACGTGCAGGGTAGGCAAGGGGCACGGCACGGCTCGCAACGGCGTAGCGCACATGGCGGATACGATACGAAGCCGGGTGAAAACGATCCGGCGGCCCGGTCGTAAGGGACTGTACGGAGTACGTACTCTACATCTGGGCTCCGAGACGCCATGATCTGATTAATCTGGGGACTTTGGAGGATCAGGAACGGAACTGATATGTTTAGGATCGGCGATTTTTAGGACAATCTCCCGGGGTACTTTTCAGCTGGCTCCGTACGGCGATCATAATCATTACCGGTAGAGCTAGTGTAGACTAGGCCTACATCGAAGCCACCTCACCGGCGGGGACTAATGCAAGCACGGCAGCGGCTATTAGTGCCTTACCCTAGGACAATTGCTTGATTGGCTTTTGAGACAAGCATCAATCAATCCTGTTCTGGGGCGAAGTACCGATCTTACGCTATCTGGAAGCTATCTTGCTTACCTTCCTTTCTAAGATTGCGAGAGATCATCACTTAGTTCTCTCAGCCTCTTGTTCAGCAATTCTTTGCTTTTTCTGTACCCACTGGTTAGGCCTTCTCAGATCATGGAATTAGATAACTAGTTCCACTTCACCGCTCGTATTTTAGTTTGTGTGGCCTTTTATCCCTGTGGCGTTGCATTAGAATCCATACACGTTACATGCATATGCGCCCCGTGAGTCATGCCCGTGATTACGAGGATGAAGAACAAAGTGCTCTTTGCAAGCGCTTAGATTGAAAGAGAGCTCTTGTTAACTTTATAAAAAGAGGACAAATTTATCAATTAGTATTGAACATTCTTTTTATTGAATTACTTATATCCAGTCTCTATAATTTCTAAATCGGGACAGAACTCACCAGTTCAACAGGATTGGAAACTCACATAGGATACGACATTTGACATAAAACACCCATCATGATTAAAAAAAGCTTTTCTTTGTGTTGGCACTACAGCCGCCACATGACCCCGCTCCCTGCAAGCCAGACCTCCCTCCCATCATGCCATGTCTTCGGGATGCAGCAAAACGTCTGATATTAGATCAAGGTACTAGGAAAACTTAGTCTTAGATAGAGTAGTCGATCTTTACCGAATTATACTAAGTTTACCTAAACCCTTTTGCTACTTAGGACAGAGATCCTAATATCTTTCCACGCCCCCTTGCGTGCTGACATAGATTCACGCTAGTCATATCATCCGGAATGCCTTCTCCTGAGGCCTGCCAAGCTTCTCACCCCAGCAGCGGAACCGAACTAATGTAGTCCTTGCAGAAGCTCCAACGGTCCACCGCCAAGAAGGGAGTGAATAAGCGTGATTCGCAGCTGCGTCTGTCCACCAAACGAGCAAAACGGCTGCACGGTCGGCTCGTGACTAGCTGCAGTTTCCCAGCGCCAAGCCGGCTTATGGAGTATCTCGATGCATAGTCCAGTTAACCGGTCTTTGTGTGCTCTATTTGTCACTCCACCACTTGTTGAGTGTGAATCGCGCAATTGAGTGACAAGGATAGATTCGCCATCGTGATCCATTCGGATTATCTCATTTCTTTCTGTCCAAGCTGCGCCGCCTAGGTGCTCTCAACATTGGCTTGGCCAAGTTTGCTTCGTCAAGTCGCCTGAAGCACCCTAGACTTTCATCCGCCTCTCATGTCTCAGTCGAGAAGATACTTCTGGGCTCCATGCCATTTCGGGCTACATCCGGGCTTTCCGGGTCCCAAAACCGGTTCGTATATGGTGGAACGAGAGAAACGAGGAAAGGGAGAAACAGAAAAGAGCGGAAATACTGGACTTACCATGTTGTCATTGGTGTAACAGCGTTGTCAGTAGCCAATGGGCGGAGACAACTATCGTCTTGCGGTTCAGAAGCAAGAAAAAGGAGCCAGCATGGCGAAATAGGCTGCATGTCGCTGTAGAGCTGAAAAGTAGTCCTCTAATTCGGTATGGTTTGCTGTGTATATCCCTGAATGACACCTTGAATGCTGTTTCTTGGTAGTGATATTGCTGGTCCGTAACAAGGATATATCTGCTGTAACCTCCATCCACATAGATGCAGTCACCTTAGACAAAATTATTGCTGTCGTGACGCACGAATTTCACACATTATTCGTTTGACGGTCTACATTTCCTGTCATACAAGTCCTCAACAGCAAATACTCACCGAATCATTTTACATAACCTAAACAATGGCACCCAATGTCTCTTGCGGCTGTGTCAGAACCGCCGATCAGTCAATGCCGGATCTGAAGTCTGCCATGTTCCCGCAGTTCGATGTGTCTGAGACAGATTCTGAGCAACTGGACTTTACCAGCCGGATCTACCACGTTGCACCTGATGATCTGAGAGACACGTGCTCTGCTCTCTGTGCAGCATGGGCGATCCTTCTTGGCTGCTTCACCGGACTGGATGATGTGTGTTTCGGCTTTGACAGTCAGCACAGCGTTACCGAAACGTCGGGACATGCAGAGCGCATGAGACAAGCTGTGCATTTTCGCTTGCCTGCCAATCAGAGTGTCAAGGAAATTCTCACCGGCAGATTTTCATCGCTGGTTCTGGAACGCAGCGACAAGGCCGAAACACTGTTCAACACTCTTCTCTCCATTCAAAGCTTCGATCATGATGCAAGCAAAGACATCAGGGACTTTTCTTCGTGGTGCAAGATTCGCATGAAGGTTGATCCTGTGACTCTCCAAACGCTCTTGACATGGGACCCTTCTTTCATGGGCCAAGATCAAGCAGAGAACATCAGCAGCACCTTCGACAAGATTTTCAGGGAAATCATCAACCACCCGGAGACTCTCCTATCACAGATCAGCTTCTTCAGTGAGCGAAATGAGCGACAAGTTTTGGCTTGGAACAGCAACCCTATGAGAAAGGTGCGCAAGTGCATCCACCAGGCCGTGTCAATGCAAGGAGCGTTGAGACCTGATGAAGAAGCTGTTTGCGCTTGGGATGGAAGCTTTTCCTACCAACAAGTCCTATCACTAGCAGATCGTCTCGCTTGTCGTCTGCAAGCCTCGGGAGTTGGGCCTGAAGTCTTTGTGCCCATCTGCTTTGACAAGTCCAAATGGGTTGTTGTTTCCATGCTCGCGGTCCTCAAAGCAGGCGGCATCTTTGTGCCTCTCGACCCTTCGCAACCACTGCTTCGTCTACAATCTCTCGCGCAAAAGGTAGAAGCCAAGACGATCTTGTGCTCTCCTCAGCATCAGCGAATGCTCCAGAGCGTAGCGCCAGAGTTGATCCCTGTCGATGAGCAGCTGTTCACCGAGATACCCGACCAGAGCGACGAGGTTGACTGTGGATCGTGGCAGAACGGAGCCTACATGATATTTACGAGTGGCACAACGGGCGAGCCCAAAGGAGCCCTCATCCAACATGGAGCTCTCATGTCGAGCGCTCTTGCTCACGGGCCTGCTATGATGATGGACTCCAACACGCGATCGTTCCAGTTCGCTGCGTCTACCTTTGACGTAAGCATCACTGAGATCCTGACCTGTATGATCTTGGGTGGATGTGTCTGCATACCCAGCGAAGACGCTCGCCTCAATGCAGTTGAAGAGGCAATCACCGAACTCGGAGCAAATTGGGCGCTTTTGACCCCGACGTTTGTCAAGTTCATCAACCCCGCCAATGTCCCAACCTTGAAGACACTCGTCACTGGCGGAGAGGCCATGACGCAAGCCGTCATCCGCTCATGGTCGCACATCAACCTCATCAATTGCTACGGCCCTGCTGAGACCTCTGTTGTTTCACACGTCCACCGAGGTATGGTGCAAGGGACCAATCCATTGAACATTGGCCACCAGGTCGGCATAAACTGCTGGATCGTGGATCGGGACAATCACGACCGTCTCATGCCTGTTGGTGCAGTGGGCGAGTTAGTCATCGAGGGCCATACGCTCGCACGCGAGTACTATAAGGAGCCCGAGAAGACGCGCGAAGCGTTTATAGATGATCCACTGTGGGCAAGGAACCAACCGTTGCGAATTGGCCCTAGACGAATGTATAAGACGGGCGATCTCGTCAAGTACAACCACGATGGGACGTTTCATATTGCCGGCCGGAAAGATGCCCAGATCAAGTTTCACGGGCAACGCATCGAGCTCGGAGAGATAGAGCACCATATCAATGCCAGCGCCAGCATCAAGCACGGCATGGTAGTCCTACCAAGAGAAGGGTTCTGCAATGGTCGACTTCTGGCCATTGTGCAGCTCTGTGATGCCTTGGGTGAGGATCTCGTATCCAATGGTCAACCCTATAAGCTCATCGGGGGCGATCTTGAGGACACTACACAGGACAAGATTGCAGAGACCAAGGAGCTGCTTAGCGAGAGGCTACCCTCATACATGATACCGTCCATGTGGCTTGCCGTCGAGTTTATCCCTCGTCTTCAGTCTGGAAAACTGGATCGGAAGCAGACAGCGAAATGGATCGATGGCATGAGTGAGGCTCTGTATCGTCAACTCAATCCTGTGGCAGCAGTCACGCAACGATCGGGGGATCTCGAGTGCGGAAGCAAGACTGAGTTGGAGCTACACAAGATCTGGACCTACGTCTTGAACCTCAAGGAAGAACAGCTTGGCCTCGCACAATCCTTCCTCAGCGTCGGCGGTGACTCTATCTCGGCGATGCAAGTCATGAGTGAGTGCAAGAAACGTGGCCTCGGCTTGGCAGTCTCGCACATCATCAACTGCAAGTCCATCAGCGCGCTGGCTCTACAGGTCAAGGACATTGAGAGGCCCACGCTTCTGCACGAGATGGCTGAAACACCGTTCAACCTGTCGCCTATACAGAAGCTCTACTTCTCCAGGCCAAACTACGAGCAGGGTCACTACAACCAGAGCTTTTTGCTGCGGACGAGTCAAAGAATCCATGAGGCAGATCTGCGCAAGGCAATAGAGACTCTTATTTCCAGGCACTCGATGCTCCGTGCGCGGTTCCAGCAGGATGTCGGTGGGGAGTGGCAGCAACGCATCACCAACGACGTTTCGTCCTCGTATCGACTGCGTGACTTGAAATTGGTTTCGCAAGAGGACGTCGATAACTCTCTTGTCGACAGCCAGACCTGCCTAGATCCTGTACGAGGTCCACTTGTCGCTGCTGACCTGATCGACCGAGGGACAGAAGAGCAGCTCTTATTCGTCGTGGCGCATCACCTGGTCATTGACCTTGTATCCTGGAGAATCATTCTTCAAGAACTCGAGGAGATCTTGCTACGACCCGAAGCTGTGCATGACGCAGATCGTCCGCTTCCGTTTCAGGTCTGGTGTAAGATGCAGTCCGAGCACGCTGAGACCCAGACCCCAGACCAAGTCCTGCCAATCCACGGCATTCCCGACGGCGATGCTGGGTACTGGGGCATGACAGATACTCCCAACATATATGGGCAGATGGTCCGTCAAGGCTTTGAGATCGGGCCGCACCAGACATCGTTACTTTTATCCAAGTGCCATGACGCACTACGCACAGAGATCCCGGATGTTCTCATGGCAGCGATGGTGTATTCCTTTGGCCAGATCTTCGCCGACCGTCCAATTCCAGCCATCTTTGCAGAAGGTCACGGCAGAGAAGCCTGGGACAACTCAATTGACCTGTCAAACGTCGTCGGATGGTTCACTACCATTTACCCCGTCTTTGCTGGATCAAATACTCAATCCAGTCTCATCGACACAGTCAAGATGATCAAAGACGCAAGACGCAAAGTTCTCGATAACGGTCGGCCTTACTTTGCGAGTCGCTGGCTGACGAAGGAGGGTCAAGAAGCCTTTTCTCGTCACTGGCCTTTGGAGATTACGTTCAACTACCTGGGCCAGTACCAACAGCTGGAACGTGAGGGCGCTCTTTTCACTCCCGAGAGTAATATCGCTGGCGAGATTAGAGAGGCAAGCCAAGGTACAGACGTCGGGCCTCTGACTGCTTGCATCTCCCTCTTCGAGGTGTCCGCTGTCATCATTAAGGGATCTCTCCGTTTCTCATTCGGGTTCAACCAGAACATGAAACACCAACCACAGATCCACCAGTGGATTTCCAGCTGCGAGCAGAGCCTCAGCCAAGTCATTACATCCCTGGCTTCAATGGCACCAGAGCCTACTCTGAGCGACTTTCCGCTCCTCTCCCTGACGTACGATCGTCTGAGGGTATTCACAGAGGAGAAGCTCCCCGAGGCTGGGATCACAGACGTGGACCTTATTCAAGATGCCTACCCTTGCTCTCCTATGCAGTCAGGGCTTTTGGTCAGCACCACCAGGGAGAACGCTGCTTATGCTGCCTACACCCTCCACGAGATCAGGAACAGGAGCGGCGACAGGGTGGATGTCGTCAAACTCATCACTGCTTGGAAGCGAATGGTTCAGTACCATCCTATTCTCAGGACTATCTTCTTGGAGAGCGTGACTTTGGAGGATTCCATCTACGACCAAGTGGTGCTCAAGGAAGTTCAAGTTCCATTCACTGTTTCTGAGAGCGGCACAGATGAGGATGCGATTGCAGCACTGAAGGTACCTACGAACCATGGCGACAATGCATCCCGGCTGTTACACCATTTCCACGTCTGTACAGCAAAGAGCGGCAAGGTGTTTTGTAGATTGGACATCAGTCATGTTATCATGGATGGCACTTCGCTGTCGATCCTCTTCCGCGACCTTGCACTTGCATATCAAGGAAACCTCAAGGCTGAAACAGGCCCGCCTTATCGCGATTACATCAAAGCTCTTCAAAACCAGCCGGTGAAACCCGGTATCGACTACTGGAAGTCTTACCTTGCGGGTATCGAGCCATGTCTCTTCCCAGTTCTGGACGACGGGGAGGTTGTAGATGTCAAGGAGCTGCGACACTTACGGGTCAGATTTGACGAGCTCGCTGCGCTGCAGAATCTTTGTGAGCAACAGGGAGTCACTATTGTCAATGCCATCTATGCTGCGTGGGCAGTCACGTTGCGTTTGTACACTGGCTCTGATGAGGTTTGCTTCGGCTATCTCACATCAGCTCGTGATCTGCCAATCGAAGGTATTCGTGACACAGTCGGTCCCATCATCAACATGGTCACATGCCGTGTCAACGCTGATAGTACGACAAGCTTGGCGGACATGATGGGCTCAGTGCAGAGGGATTATCTCGACAGTCTAGAGTATCGCCACACGCCGTTGGCCCAGGTCCATCACGCCCTTCAGCTCTCCGACGCTATTCTGTTCAACACAGCATTGTCGTACAGAAAGCTACCGCCAACGATGCAGACGGACCTCTTGTTTGAGGAATGCTGCCCTACCTACGATCCTGATGAGTACAATGTGTCGGTCAACATTGAGGCAGGCGAGCACGACATGGCGATTGACCTGATGTACTGGTCTGATACTCTGTCGGACGGACAGGCTTCCAATGTTGCCAGCACTTTTACAAAGTCGCTCAGCAATATTCTACATCATTGCGACCAGCCCATTGCTCAGCTCAACCACTTGGGTTCCTCGCATAGAAACCAGATTTCTCAATGGAACCAGCGGATTCCTGACGCAATTGAGAGCTGCGTGCATGAATTGTTCAAGCAGCAGGTTGCCTCACGTCCCGACAGGCCTGCGATTGTCTCATGGGACATGGACTTCACCTACGCTGAGCTGGATAGCGCCTCCGACAAGCTGGCCCATCATATTGCCTCATTAGGCGTCGGGCTAGAGACTTTTGTGGTTGTCTGCTTCGAGAAGTCAGCTTTCGCCATAGTTTCGATGCTGGCCATTCTCAAAGCTGGTGGTGTATGCGTGCCTCTGGACCCAGCGCATCCGGAAGCTGCGCATCGACTTCGTGTCGAGGATACGGCGTCTACCATCGCCCTTGTATCTCCCTCGTTAGTGACCAAGCTCAGCTCCCTCGTCACGACCGTCGTCGCTGTGGACGCAGATTTACTTCATATTATCCCCACGGCACTTGAGCCACTTCTTCCTCCAATCACGCCAGACAACGCCTGCTTCGTCATCTACACGTCCGGCAGCACAGGACGTCCCAAGGGCGTGGTGCTAGAGCACAGAGGTATCGCCAGTAACGCCATGTACTCAGGCCCCAGGCTAGGTTACGGCTCAGACTCGAGGGTGTTGCAGTTCGCTTCGTACACCTTTGACAACAGTCTCGCAGAGATTTTCAGCACTATCAGTCTGGGAGGCTGTGTATGCGTACCCTCGGACCATGAGAGGCTGAACGATTTGGCCGGGGCCATCAATCGGTACAGCGTCACGTTGGCCGACATAACACCCACGGTGGCTTGCTTCCTCGAGCCATTGAATGTTCCGACTTTGAAGACTCTGGCTCTTGGAGGTGAAGCGGTGACTACCAAGTGCGTTGGCATTTGGCGGGACTTTGTGTCTCTGCGATGCTGCTACGGGCCGTCGGAATGCTCCGTCAATTCGACCTACTCTGGAGATATCGCCCAGCCAGGCAAGGCCAACAACATTGGCCGTGCCATTGGTAGTGTCGCTTGGGTAGTCGATGCGACTGATCACAATCTTCTCGTCCCAATTGGCTGCGTTGGTGAACTCCTCATTGATGGTCCAATCGTGTCTAGAGGCTACCTGAACCTCCCAGAGAAGATGGCCCAGTCCTTTGTTCCTCCACCCGCTTGTATCGAAGGAATTACTGAGAACGGTAGACAGGATCGCAAGCTCTACAAGACTGGCGACCTTGTGCGCTACAACTCTGACGGCACACTTACCTACCTTGGACGGAAGGATACCCAGGTCAAGCTCAACGGCCAGCGCATCGAACTTGGAGAGATTGAGCACCACATTGAGGAGAATCTCCCCAAGGGCTGGGAGTCTGCCGTGGAACTCGTCACATCACAGGGCAGAAAGTTGCTCGCCTGCTTCATCTGTGCCGATGCCGATATTTCCCTCAGAGAAACCAGCGACGACAGCATGGTGCTGGACATGGATGACTCGTTCAGGTCTCACGCCAAGAAGCTCGAGATTGTGCTTTTCAATGCAGTTCCTGCCTACATGGTCCCATCAGCGTGGCTCCCCGTCTCCAAGATGCCTCTTACTTCATCAGGCAAGCTCAATCGGCGCAGCCTTAGGATTCTGGGAGAGTCGGTGCCAACAGCCAGGATGAAGACTTACAAGCTTGCCCTCAAGAGCGGCAGGGCACCGTTCAGTGAGGTAGAGCAGCAGCTGGCAGCTATGTGGGCTCAACTGCTGGACATCGACGTGGCGTCTATTGGAGTCCAGGATCATTTCTTCAAGCTTGGAGGAGACTCGATTGGGGCCATGCAACTTGTGACGCTTGCTCGATGCTCCAACATTGACTTGACCGTGGCTGGAGTGTTCCAGAAGCCATCTCTGCTGGACATGGCGGAGTCGGCAGTGCCGTTATCGAAGGCCCCAACCACGACATACCGGCCGTTCTCGTTGTTGTCGGACGAGTGTTCGGTCGATGCGTTGCGACAAACAGTTGCAAACTCTTCTCGTGTCGACGTTGGTCATGTTCAAGACATATATCCTTGTTCCGCACTTCAAGAGGGACTCATGGCTCTCTCAACTAAGGAACCTGGGGCTTACGTGGCGCAACTAGTCTATCGACTCCCAGCTGACGTCGACACCGCCAGATTCCAGAAGGCTTGGAGCATAGTGGTGGAAGCTGAGCCAATGCTGCGAACGAGGATCGTTCATACAGAAGATGCTGGGTTCGTGCAGGTCGTTGTCGCTGGGGAAGCACCTCAATGGTCTACCTTTACCAGCCTCTCCGATGCCGACGCAATTCGAGGCCAGCTTCCGCTGCACAATGGTGCAATATTGACCAGCTACGGTCTCGTTGATGGTGGCTCTGCAGGCAAATCCTTTGTGTGGACTATCCATCATTCCATTTATGATGGCTGGTGTCTTCCTCTGATCCTCGACGAGGTCAAGCGATGCTACCACGACGATTTGAGTCCCAGGCAACTTAAGGGCCCTGACTACTCCAACTTCATCAAGCACCTCACAGACCGGGACCCAAAGCAAGACATCAACTTCTGGATGTCGCATCTTTCGAACACGTCCACCCAGCACTTTCCACGTCTTCCCAACGCCGAGTACCAGCCTTCCGCAACGAGCCTGATGGTTCATCAAGCAACACTAGGAACCACATCGGGGTCGGAGATCACCGCCGCTACTAGAATCCGCACAGCCTGGGCGATGGCTGTCTCTACCTACTCTGGAACCAACGACGTCGTATTCTGGGAGACTATGACAGGACGCGATGCCCCGGTCGTCGGGATTGAGGATATAGCGGGTATCACGTTGGCGACTGTACCAACACGTGTAGTCATTGAGCCGTCACAAAGTGTCGCTGCATTACTTGCCTCTGTGCAGGATCGGTCAGCAGCTGTGAGAAACCACCAGTTCGCTGGCATCCAGTGCATCAGGAACATCAGCGCTGATACGGCCCTTGCTTGCGGCGCTCAGAACCTCTTGGCCATCAACTACGGATCTCGAGAGTCGGCGGATACCTTTTGGTGCGAGCAGTCTACTGAGATGGCCGGTACGAACTTCTATTCCTCCTACCCACTCATGCTCTCGTGTCACTTTGCAGATAGTGAGCTCGAGACTGTCGTGCACTTTGATCCCAACGTTATACCTGAGCCTCAGATGCAGCGTATCATGGATCAATTTGCGCTGATGCTTGAATCTGTGTCGTCGTCTGACCTGTTGGATGAGAAGCTTCGCGATGTACCTTTGTTAAGCTCCAATGACCTACAGACGCTGCGTGATATGAACCATACTCCCCTACCCCCCTCAGGGCGACTCATTCACGACGCTGTTGGGGCTCAGACACTGGCTCAACCACGAGATAAGCTCGCTGTCGTGTCGTGGGACCAGAGTCTCACGTACGCTGATCTGGACTCTCAATCAACACGTCTTGCTGGTGTCTTGATAGCAAATGGCGTTTCAGTCCATTCCATCGTTCCTTTTTGCATGGACAAGTCATCTCTTGTCGTTGTATCCATCCTGGCCATTCTCAAGTCGGGTGCTGCCTTTGTGCCTCTTGACCCCGCACACCCCGACGCTCGGATTCAGGGGATTCTGGCCGACACTGGAGCTACAGTCGTTCTTGCGTCTAATCAACACGCCGAGCGATTGACAAAGCTCGAATCACAAGTTATCACCGTCTCTCAGGCTCTAGCAACCCAAGCTCAAGACACCCCAACCAACCCAGCGCCTCTATCACTATCCGCCACCAGTCCAGCTTACATCATTTTCACCTCTGGCACGACTGGGAAGCCCAAGGGAACCATCGTGGAACACTCCGCATTTTACACCGGTGCCTATGCCCACGGTCGTGCCATGGGCATGACAGAGTCGTCACGCGTCTTGCAGTTTGCCTCACATACATTTGACGCCAGTATTATGGAGATCCTGACCACGCTTATCCACGGCGGGACAGTCTGCGTTCCAAGTACCGATGAGCGTCTTCACGATCTTGCAGGTGCTATCGAGAGAATGAACGTCAACTGGGCTCTATTGACGCCTTCGGTGGCCCAGCTGCTCCAGCCCTCGCTTGTCCTTGGTCTAGAGACACTTGTGCTTGGAGGTGAGGCCATGTCGTCTGCTCATATCTCTTCGTGGGCCCCGTCAGTTCGTCTCATGAACGCATACGGACCCAGTGAGACTGCCGTGGTGGCTGCTGTCAACCCAAATGTTACACTGGATTCTTCCCCCTCGAATATTGGTCATGCTGTGGGTGGTGTCTGCTGGGTCACTGATGCCGCCAATCACGACAGACTCATGCCTATCGGCGCTGTCGGCGAGCTCGTGATAGAAGGCCCCATCCTCGCTCAAGGGTATCTGAATGATCCCGAAAGAACGGCAGTATCCTTCATCTCCAACCCGAAGTGGTGTAGACAGTTCCCAACGGCTGCTGCCGACAGGGAACGCAGGTTCTACAAGACAGGAGACTTAGTCAAGCTTACTGAGGACGGGATCGAGTTCCATGGGCGCAAGGATGATCAAGTCAAAGTTAACGGTCAGAGAATCGAGCTGTCGGAGATTGAGCACCATTTGGGCGCGGACCCTGCCGTCGAGTCTTGTCTTGCGGCTGTTCCAGCTTCCGGCCCTTTCAAAGCCCGCCTTGTAGGCATTCTATCCTTGCACTCTGTTGCTTCGACCAAGACAGAGATGACCGGGGACCAAGACATGCAGATCCTGACCAAGTATGATCCATCTGCTTTGGTGGGTATTCGAGAAGGTCTCGCAAAGCATCTGACATCCTACATGATCCCATCTTTGTGGATTATCGCAAGCCATATTCCCCTCCTCCCCTCTGGAAAGCTTGATCGTAGGCGCACCATGCGATGGGTCGAGGACACGACTCCTGAACAATACCACCTCGTTCTTGACGCGCAGGAAGATGCGTCTGCTCTGGATAGAGATGCGTCGGGAGTGGAGATCAAGCTTAGGGCTGCGTGGGCCAAGGCTCTCAACCTCAAGGTCGACATGGTCCCGTTCAAGCAGTCTTTCATCCATCTCGGCGGTGATTCGATATCCGCCATGAAGCTCATGGCCATTTGCCGCTCCTCCAACATGGCTGTGTCGGTCAGCCAGATCATGCGAGCCAAGTCCATCATCGACCTTGCCTCTGCCGTCACCAATCTCAAGGAGGTATTGTATGATGAAGAACAACTGGACAAGTCTTTTGGACTATCACCCATTCAGACGATTTACTTTGAGAGTATTGGTCTAGGCTCTCACCACTTCAACCAGAGCATGACTTTGGCTACTGCCCGCAGCATCACCTCACAGGAGCTCTCGGATGCGTTGCACCGTATCGTCGAGATGCATAGCATGATGCGTGCTCGTTTCTCGCAGGTCGATGGCACATGGACACAGCGGATCACTCGCGATGTCACTGGCTCATATACCCTCCGTTCACACGGCATCGTCGACGAGAAGCGCCTCTTGGATTTGGTCATGGAGAGTCAGACTACCCTAGACATTTTTGATGGACCGATATTCGCTGCCGACATGTTTCAAGTTGAGGCAACTGGCAACCAGATCGTCACATTCGTGGCCCATCACCTGATTGTCGATGTCGTGTCTTGGAACATCATCCTACAGGATCTGGAAGGCCTTTTATCAGCATCCGCCTACAGCCCGTCGAAATCACTATCTTTCCAGATGTGGAGCTCCACACAGCACGACGAAGCTCGGAAGGCTTCGCTGGAGCGTGTGTTCCACGACATTCCAATTCCTCCACAGAACCAAAAATATTGGGGAATGGAAGGCGTACCGAATCTTCATAGCGACTCGGTCACTGAGACCATGAACATCCCGGCTGACACATCAACCCTGCTCTTAGGCAGCAGTCATGATGTTGTCGACATCTTGCTAGCATCACTGTTAGCATCCTTCCGCCAAACCTTTCCAGACCGGCATTCGATGCCCCCAATATTCAACGAGGGTCATGGGAGAGAGCCTGTCGATGACACTGTGGATCTATCACGCACCGTTGGATGGTTCACCACTCTCTGTCCTGTCTTCCTCCCCGAGGTTATTCCCGCCGAACACGACATTCTCGATGTAGTGTGCTGGACACGGGACTTCCGGAGGAAACTTCCCGCCAACGGTCGACCGTACTTTGCTCATAGCATGTTACCTAACTCGAAGTCCCAGATCGAGTTCCCAGTGGAAATTGCCTTCAATTTCCTTGGTCAGACACAGGAATTTGGAACGGGAGACTCCGTGTTCAAGTCTGTCGACGGCAACATGTTGAGCTCTTGGAGCTCGCAATCCGACATTGGAGGCAATGTTCCACGGCTAGCCCTAATCGAGATTTCAGCATCTTTCACTAATGAGGGCTTGACCTTTGACTTTTCCTTTAACCGCCACATGGAACGTCAGTCATCTATCAGTAGATGGGTCCAGGGCTGTAAGGACTACATATGCCAAGCATCCCAAAGGCTATCACAGGTTTTGCGAGAGCCATTGACGGATCTATCTCTGCTGCCTCTGGCCTTCAAGAAGGAGTCGCAGGTTCAACAGAACCTCAATGTGGCGGGCATTTCTCTTGACATTGTTGAAACAGTGTACCCATGCTCTTCGGTTCAGCAGGGCATCCTCTTGTCCCAGATCAAGGACCCCGGATACTACTCTTACTCGATCACCTTTTCGGTTGCATCCACACGACCAGGCGATGTGATCGACGTGCAAAGATTATCGGACGCTTGGAAGCGTGTGGTTCATCGCCATTCTGCACTCCGCACTGTCTTCATTGACAGTGTACTTCAAGAGGGCGCTATCAGTCAAGTCGTTCTTAGGAACCATGATGCCAACATGTCCATCATCGAATGTCCCTCCACAGAGTTAGACTTTAGGCTTAGAAACCAGCAACCTCTTGGCCTTCCTACGAACCAGCCACCTCACCGTCTCACAATCTTCGCCACCGAAGAGGGCACTGTTTCATGTGTTCTAGAGATGAGCCATGCTATCTCCGATGGAACTTCCATGCCACTTCTTTTCCGTGACCTTGGTTTAGCGTACGAGGGCAGCCTGAATACTGTCCAACTTGGAGTCTACAGAGACTACGTCTCCTTCTTACAGCGGAGCGGAGGCTCTCAGGATGCCAAGTACTGGAAGGATTATTTGGACGGCGCTGAACCTTGTTGTCTGCCTCTGCTTACGGACGGGACTACACCACCCAGGACTCTTCGAACTCTTGCCCAAGGTATTTCTCATGCTGCCGAGCTTCAAACCCTCTGCACCGAAAGAGGCATCACTCTATCCAACCTGCTACAGCTGGCTTGGGCATTAGTTCTCCAGGCATACACAGGCCTTGATGATGTGTGCTTCGGCTATCTCGTCGCTGACAGAGATGTACCCGTCAGTGGTATTGACGAGGCAATTGGCGTATTCATCAGCATGCTCGTCTGCCGGGTCCGCCTCGACCCATCCACCAACCTCGACAATGCTCTGCGAACCATCCGGGACGACCTCGCCACGGCCATGAATCACAAGAATGCCTCTCTTGCCAGCTTCCAGCACGCCACGGCTAACTCCAACGAGCCTCTCTTCAACACCGCCTATTCCTTCCAACGTAGATCAGTCTCCAAGGACATGGCAACCGGTGCCATCTCGTTCGACGTCAAAGATGCGCAGGACCCTAGCGAATACGACATGACCGTCAACGTCGAAATCTGGGACTCGAGTGTCGAGCTCCAGTTATGTTACTGGCAAGACAAAGTCTCAGACGCGCAGGCCGCCAACATTGCCTCTACTTTTGACCAGGTCCTTTCCTCGATGGCGAGATGTGACATGGCACTCCCGATCGGAGAATTGGATATGCTCAGCGATCTTGGTAGACAGCAGTTGATGTCGTGGAACAAGAATGAGCCCGAGGTCTTGAATGACTGTGTGCACCACGTCTTTGAGCACAACTGTCAACGACTGCCAGACCATACACCGGCCATCGACGCGTGGGATGCCGCCTTTACCTACTCTGAACTAGACGCAGCAGCTTCGCGATTCGCTCAGTACCTCGTCTTTCTCGGCATCGGGCCCGAAACGTACGTCCCGCTGTGTTTCCAAAAGTCAGCATGGACCGTCGTTGCCATGATGGCAGTCCTCAAGGCCGGTGGTGCCTTTGTTCCTCTGGATCCTACTCATCCACCCGACCGTATCAAGTTCCTGGTTAGTAACGTCGACGCCAAGCTCATCATTTGCTCCGCGTCCTTGAAAGCCAAGTTTGACAGCCTGGACCTTCCCGCTATTCCCCTTGGTAAAGACACTATGTCTTTACTTCCCCCCGTTCTACCGCACTCGTCCAGTATCGCTGTTAGGCCTGACAACGCTGCCTATATCATCTTCACTTCGGGTACGACAGGTGTTCCCAAGGGCACGATTATCGAGCATGCATCATTCACCACGGGAGGCACCGCTCACGCCAAGGCTATCATGATGACATCGTCCTCTCGCGTGCTGCAATTCGCATCGCATACATTCGATGCCAGCGTCATGGAGATCCTCTCCACCTTGTTAGTAGGCGGCTGCATCTGCATCCCCAACGACCAAGACCGCATGGACGATTTGTCGGGCGTCATCACCAAGTTCAACGTGAACTGGACGCTGCTCACACCATTAGTCGCGGGAGTCCTCAAGCCAGGTAGTATCCCTACCCTCAAGGTCCTCGTCACCGGCGGTGAGGCAATGTCAAGAGACCACATTAAGAAGTGGGCTGGACACGCCGCTCTGATCAACGCTTACGGCCCCAGTGAGACGAGTGTTATCGCTGCAACGAGCACAAAGGTTGATCATGATGGAAACATCCTCAACAGTGATCCAGGTACTATCGGTCACGCTGTTGGTAGCCGCTGCTGGGTTGTCGATGCGCGCAACCACAATCGCCTCATGTCAATTGGCGGCATCGGCGAACTACTCGTGGAAGGGCCCATTGTTGCCAGAGGTTATCTCAACAATGAGACAAAGACGAAAGAGGCATTCATCGAGCCTCCGTCGTGGCGTACACTCATGAACCTTGAGGGAGACGGCATCGGTCGGATGTACAAGACTGGTGATCTAGTTATGTACAACTCGGACGGGTCACTCAAGTATGTGTCGCGCAAGGACACACAGATCAAGCTCAATGGACAACGTATTGAGCTCGGCGAGATTGAATACCATGTCCAAGCTCACTTACCGGACTACATTCAAGCCGCTGTTGACATAGTGGTTCCGCAGAGCAAGACGTCAACCAAAGCACTAGCCGTCTTCTTTACCAGCGACGATGATCTTGAGGATACTTCCACCCAAGATGTTGATCCACTTCTTGCAAGCATGTCGAGTGCTTCGACTGACCTTGCCCAGTCCCTCAAGTCAGCCCTCAGGGACGCTCTCCCAACGTACATGGTACCTACCATCTACATACCGCTGTCCAAGATGCCATTGACCTTGGCAGGCAAGCTTGATCGCCACAGACTCAAGAACATTGCCAAGTCCGTGCCGACTCAGCTGATGGCCTCCTACAAGCTCTCTAGCTCGTCTCGAAGCGGAAACAACCCTACAACGGCGATGCAGTGCAAACTGCAGAAATCTTGGGCAACAGTCTTGAACATTCCTATCGGTCAGATCAGCAAAGACGACAGCTTCTTCAGACTCGGCGGTGATTCAGTCGATGCCATGAAGCTCGTTCCGGCGGCTAGGGCAGAAGGTCTTGCCATCAGCGTCATGGCCATCTTCAACAACCCTGTCCTGTCAGACATGGCACTGTCTTGCAAACACTCAGATGAAGCTCTTGTCTCCAGTGTTGACCCGTTTGGGCTTCTTTCGGATACCGAAGATCCTTCATCACTCCTGCGTGAGGTTGCAGGTCGGTGTGGCGTGCAAGAGAGTCAGATTCTGGATATCTATCCTTGCAGCTCCCTCCAAGAGGGTCTTGTTGCCTCGACTTTGCAACAGCCAGGTGCATATGTCGCTACTTATGTTTTCGAGCTTCCTTTGGACATTTCCATTGACCGTTTCAAGCTCGCTTGGCAGAATACTGTTGATCGAGTCGACATTCTGAGAACACGCATCGTCAACACGTCGCTCAAGTCATATCAAGCCGTTCTTGCTCCTCATGGCATTGATTGGGAGCATCATGATGCCCTCGAGTCTGCTACTACCCAGGCTGGATCGATACCTGATCACAATGGAGGAGTTTTGGCCCGCTACAGTATGGTCAAGGCGACTGATGACGGGCCTTGCCACTTTGTATGGGTTGTCCATCACGCGCTATATGACGCGTGGAGCATGCCGTCTCTCCTCAAACTAGTGTCGCAGTTCTACCACGGAGACACCGCCAATGCGCCTGTACGCGAATACGCCAACTTCATAAAGTACCTAGCCGACGTTGACACTGAAGCCTCTGACGACTTTTGGAGAGCTAGATTCCAAAACGCTTCTCTCGTATCTCACTTCCCCAAAATCTCTTCGGCGCCTGCTGCGCAATCGTATCATGAATCCTTGATACATACGGTGCAGTACAACAGAGATGGCCTCGGTATGGATGTAACCATTCCAACAATCGCCCGGGCCGCATGGGCGCTTGTCCTGGGGTCTCAGACTGGATCTGACGATGTCGTCTTCGGCGAGACTTTGTCTGGACGTGACATTGCCCTCGATCATGTACAAGACATCCTTGGACCTACATTGACCACGGTCCCCTCAAGAGTTCACATCAGTCGTAACAGTACCATCGGCGACTTCTTGAAGGGTCTTCGTGAACGAGCCACAGAGGTGATCCCCCATCAACATGCGGGCCTTCAGCGCATTAGTCATTTAGACGATACCATAGCAGTGGCCTGTGACTTCCAGAATTTGCTGGTAATACAGTCATCCGACCAGGAAACGGGCCTGAATGACCTGCTGTGCCCTGCCCAAAACGACGTTGGCCAGAAAAGCTTCTTCACCTATCCACTTGTTGTGGAATGTTCCATTGAAAGGCACGAGCTCATCCTGACAATTCATCACGACAACAAGGTCATCTCTGGTTGGGAGGCACAGCACATCGCCCAGCAGTTCGAAGCGCTGATAGGTCAATTGACAGACCTATCGCTTCGAGAACCTACTCGCAAGGTATCGGATCTTCGGCTCTACAGCCAAGTGGACGTGGAGACGATCAGAGGATGGAACAGTCTTGTCCTACAGCCTTCAGAAGAGAGTATTCCCAACCTGTTCTGGCAGTCAGTAGCAACCAAGCCTAACAAGACCGCCGTTCGCGCCTGGGACGGTCAACTCAGCTACAAAGATCTTGCACAGCACGCCTCCCATTTCGCCAGGACACTCATGCGACATGGTGTACGAGCTCATGAGCTAGTCCCATGCTGTGTGGACAAATCTCTCTGGGCGACAGTCTCGATGCTCGCTGTCATACTCGCCGGCGGCACCATCGTTCCCATGGACCCTGCGCATCCTTCCGCTCGTCACGCGGAGATCACACGCGACTGCAAGGCCCGTGTTGCTTTGTGCGCACCCCAGTATCAAGAGCGCTTCCACGGCCTTGTCGAATCTGTTGTCTTGGTCACTTCTGACTCGATCACCGCCCCAGAACCTTGCACGCAGGATCTGCCAGTCGTCGCACCTCGAGATGCCGCATTCGTCATCTTTACCTCCGGCAGTACCGGAAAGCCTAAAGGCGTTGTCATTGAACACGCCTCGTTTTTGACAAGCTCCAAGGCTTTCATGAAACGCATGAACATGGGTCCGGATTCGGGTGTACTCCATTTTGCATCCTATGCCTTCGACATTTCCATGGGAGAGACGTTCGCTCCGCTCACCATCGGTGCCTGTGTCTGCATCCCCAGCGAAGAGATGAGAGTGACAGATCTTGCCGGTTCCATGAACTCCCTCGGTGTCACTTGGGCATTCCTAACGCCTTCGCTCGCAAATCTACAGGACCCCTCCAAATTCACCACATTGCAGACTCTGGTCTGCGGAGGCGAAACTCTTACACCCGAAACGATCAGTGTCTGGGGAGACAAGGTCGAGCTGATGAATGGCTACGGGCCAGCAGAGTGTACCATCTTTGCGGTTGCAAATAGTTCTGTTTCCACTACCAACGCTAATATCGGTCACGCCATGGACGGCAACCACACTTGGGTCGTCGATCCCAGAGACCACAACTCTCTTGTCCCTGTGGGATGTGTTGGTGAACTTCTCATCGGTGGTCCCATCGTGACCCGCGGGTACTTGAACGACAGAGAACGGACGGCGGCATCGTTCATCGAGGACCCAGCGTGGATGCACTTCTTCACCACCGAGTCTCTTCGTCTGTACAAGACAGGCGACTTGGTCAAATATTGTCCAGATGGATCGCTCATGTATCTTGGGCGTAAAGACCATCAGGTCAAGCTCCATGGCCAGCGCATGGAGCTCGGTGAGATTGAGGCTCGTCTTGAGTCTGACCCGCGCATACGCCAAGTCTTGGTCAATTTACCACAATCAGGTATCTTCAAGGGCCGTTTGGTGGCTATTACGTCTCTCCAGGACCCTTTGCCCGCCGAATCATCGCTTGTCATGTCTGGCTTTGTCCCTATTCCTGGTTCCGCCATGAAGGCCGCCCGAACACAGATCGGCGCGATACAAAACGATCTGGCCGCGACCCTTCCGCCATATATGATTCCGTCAGTTTGGCTCGCAGTCCAAGCCATTCCACTCTTACTGTCTGGGAAACTCGACAGAAAGAGCGCAGGCAGCTGGCTTGTTGATGCAGACGCAGACTTTTGCAAGGCCACTGTCGACTTGGATCATGGTCAAGATGCGGTGGACGCAGTCATGACACCAGTTGGCCAACAGCTCAGACGTATCTGGGCGTCAATTCTCAACATTCCAGAAACAGAAACTCCTATGAACCGTTCCCTGATTTTCCTCGGCGGTGACTCCATCATGGCGATTCAGATGCTTACACGCTGTCATGACCAGTCTCTTTCATTGACCTTGCAGGATATCATGAGAGCTAAGGGAATCTCTGAGTTGGCTACCATCGTCACCGCCAAAGAAGACCAAGTTCTTGACAACTATGAGGAAGATGTCGATCAAGCATTCGAGTTGTCACCGATCCAACGCCTCTTCTTCAACAACAGCGCCAACACGGAACGTGGAGATCGCTTTAACCAGAGCCAACTCTTGTCCATCAGCCGGCCTGTCGAGGTGCCTAGCCTGCAGGAAGCTCTTGATGCTCTTGTGGAAAGACATCCGATGCTTCGCGCGCGGTTCAACAAACCTGCTACTGGGGAGTGGACACAGCATATCGTCTCACATGCTCAAGGTTCCTATGGCTTCCGACACCATGAGATCGCTGCAGAACCGGACATGATACCATTTGTAGCCGCAAGCCAAAGAAGCATTGATATTTCTGGTCCTGTCTTTGCGGTCGATCTATTCACACTATCTCATAGCGCTCAGGTACTCTCACTTGTAGCTCATCATCTCGTCATTGACATCATTTCTTGGATTAACATCATCCACGACCTTGAGGCACTACTGACCTCTACCTTCTCACCACCCACCAAGCCCCTCTCGTTCCGCAGATGGAATGCTTTACAGATCGATCATATCAACTCCCTCAGCAATGGTGCAGCACTTCTTCCATTTGCCGTACGACCTGCCGACTTGGATTTCTGGGGCATGTCAAACACTCCCAACGTCTACGGAGACATGAAACAAAAGTCGTTCGTCATCACAGAAGCTGATGTTGTCTCCTCCATACTTGGTGACTCTCACAGAGCCCTCAAGACCGAACCGCTCGATTTATTCATCACAACCATCCTCAAATCCTTTGCACAGACCTTCGATAGCCGGGAGTTACCAACACTGTTCAATGAGGGTCATGGCCGTGAACCCTGGGATCAAACCACTGACTCTTCTCAAACCGTCGGATGGTTCACCTCACTCTGCCCTCTGCAAGTATCGCGACAGAGTCTCGACCACGGCGATGAAGTCGACCATGTTCGCAAGGTAAAGGATGTCCGACGTAGCATCCCCAATAATGGCCGCCCGTACTTTGCCCACCGTCATCTCACAAGCTCAGGAACGCTTCACGATGGACCCATGGAGATTTTACTGAACTACCTCGGTCACACTCAACAAACAAACCACAGCGATCCTCTCTTCACTGCAGTTGACTTTCCATTCACGGAGCAAGACATTCTGGCTATCTCCGATGTCGCGCCTGAGACCTCTCGCCTCGCTCTCTTCGAGATTTCTATATCCGTCCTTAACGAAGGTATCGGGTTTACATTGATGTATAACCGACACATGCGTCACCAAGACGGTATCGAGAAGTGGGTATCCAATTGCCAGGACAGCCTCATCAACACTACGAGAAGGCTTGCCGAGACCTCTTCTGTTCCTACACTCAGCGACTTCCCTCTCTTGCCCATTAGCTACACAGATCTTCACGAGATTATGACCACGCATCTTCCCAGGGCTCATGTCTCGCCAGACATGCTGGAGGATATGTATCCATGTTCGCCCATGCAGACTGGCATTTTGCTCAGCCAGCTTCTAGACCCATCGCAGTATCTGTTCCACGTTGTTCTACAAGTTAATCTTCCCGACGGCTCTGCAATCGACACTGAAAAACTCGTGCAGGCTTGTCACAGAGTCATTGAACGACATCCAGCATTGAGAACTGTCTTCATCGATACCTTGCGTCAAGGTGGATCTTTCGATCAGGTCGTTTTGCGGCCATTTGAGTCTCGCGTCAGCACCATCAAGTGTCGGGAGATCGACGTCATGGCCGAGCTGAACTCTAGATCACTCGGTGAGACCAACAAGACACTCGATGGACCTATGCTCCCCTATCAGATCACCATCTGCGAAACACCACAAGGCAAGGTTTTCATGAAACTTGAGCTGAACCACGCAGTGACCGATGGTGCCTCTACATCAATTTTCCTCCGAGACATCTCCAACGCCTACACCGACAGCTTGTCTCCAAATCCACCTCCTTCGTACAAGGAGTACATCAAATACATTTCCAATCAATCCACCACTTCAAGCCTGAACTTTTGGACAGGCTATCTCTGGGAGTCACAACACACAGGGTTTCCGACACTCAACCCAGGCTTGATGGCTAAACGCCAACTACAGTCTGTCATGGTCCAATTCGACCGTTTCTCAGAGCTACAAACTCTTGGATCCAAACTCGGGGTGACATTCTCAAACATCATCATGGTGGCATGGGCCCTGCTCCTTGGAGCTTATACAGACCGCCAAGACGTATGCTTTGGCTATCTAGCCTCAGGACGCGATGCCCGTATCGATGGCGTCGATGGAATTATCGGTCCCCTCATCAACATGCTTGTGTTTCGCTTCCAGTTCACGACTGAGACGCATCTGAAGACACTCTTCTCCACCGCTCGAGATGATTATATGGCCAGTCTGCCGCACCAACACTTCTCTCTGGCTCGTGTGAGCCATACCCTGGGGCAATCGAAGCGCGGCTTCTTCAACACAGCCGTCTCCATCCAGAACGCCGGTGTGACAAGTGTCTCCGAGCCCAACTCGCTTACCTACGAATCAATCGATGCCTACGACCCAAGCGAATACGCCGTCACTCTCAACGCCAATGCGACACGAGGCGACGAAGGCATCGTCTTCCGCTACTGGACCAACATTCTGTCGTGCTCGCAGGCCCATGACCTCGCCATAAATATGTCTAAGCTACTTGACGACTTCATCGATCACAGCGAGAATACTCTGGGCCACCTTCGACTATCACAGAACCCCCCAGTGGCTCGTAGCACATACACACAATCATCCGAGGTTGATGGCTCGATGTCCGAGCATGACGACACGAACAATCTACCCAAAGCGCAGAGCTCAGGAATCAGTGCATCCTCCACTTTGATTGACCTTGGCGACGTATCCTCCATGTCATCCAACATGTTCAACTCATTCTCCCCCGACACGAAGCATCTACACAACAAACTATCCGCACTATGGAGAGACAGTCTCGAGTATCAAGGTTGTGCAATCTCGCCTACCGACAATTTCTTCGAATCAGGCGGTGACTCAATTATCGCCATGTCCATGGTGGGCAATGCCAGAGACTTGGACTTGCCGCTCACTGTGGCTGATATCTTCAAGAATCCCGAGTTCGGGTCCTTGTTGGATTGCCTCAATGACAAGTCGTACAAGGATAGTGATAGGGCGTCCAGTCATGACCACTTGGACATTTCGACTTCCAAGAAGGATCAAATCAGAATCAGCGACCTGCCTTATCAACCCCTCTTCATGGTTGACGCAGATGATGCTGAGCAGTTCGTTCGAAGCCACGTCTGTCCTGTTCTCGGCGTGTCTCGAGCCAGCATCATCGACGTCCTCCCCACTACCGACTTTCAAGATCAGGCCATCCACGGAAGTCTTCTAAAATCACGATGGCAGCTCAACCACTTCCATCTAGACTCTTCAGGTCCGCTTGATATGGTGCTACTACAAGAAGCTATCACAAACGTCGTGGCAGCTTACGACATCTTGCGTACTGTATTTGTCTCTCATCAAGGTCGCTACCTGCAGGTCATCCTCCGCCACGTACAACCCACGGTCGTTGTTGAAGATGTTGAGAGTATAGATCAATTCACTTCCGAGCTTCAAGCAGCCCACCATTACGAGGTTCTGCATCCCCACATACCCTCACTCTGCTTTACAGTAGCGCGCCAGAAGTCATCAGAGCGACACCGAATCTTGATCAGGATATCTCACGCCCAGTATGACGGCGTATGCTTCCCGACCATCCTACAGAGCTTGAAGGCTTCATTTGATGGAGAACCTATACATCTCATACCCTCGTACGCAAGCTACATCCAGACGGTGTTGGGAACGAACAAGGAACGATGCTATGCGTACTGGAAAGCCCTTCTAAAGGGTTCCGCTCCCACCGACGTCATCCAACGACCGCGTGCATCCTTGAGAACAAGCCCTACCCGAGTCTTGAGAAAGACCGTGTCTACGCCCTCGCTCGCGTCGCTCAACATCACAACCTCAACAATTATCAAGGCTGCCTGGTCAACAGTGTTGGCAAAGGTCACAGGGAAGAATGACGTGGTTTTTGGCAATGTGATCAGCGGGCGGAATGCCAGCAACATACCTGGGATCCAAAGCATTGTCGGTCCTTGTTTGAACATTGTTCCCGTACGTGTTCGCCACCAGTCCTCTTGGACCATTCTGAGTCTCCTACAATATATCCAAAACCAGCAGGTGGACAACATGCCGTATGAGACACTGGGATTCAGAGAGATCATAGACAAGTGCACTGATTGGGACGATGATGGAGCCAATGGCTTTTCTACTGTTGTTCAGCATCAGAGTATGCCGCGGAAGGAGAGCTTCGAGATGGGGGGAAACACATATCAGGTTGGGGCGATGGGTTCGCAGGAAGACTGCGCTGATCTCAGTGTTGTGACGACGCCTCAGAGTGTCGACAGCACTGAAGTCTGTTTGGTTTACAATGGGAATGGAGATGTAAGCAAGGAATTGGCGGACCAGATGTTTGAAAGTCTCTGCGATAGGATTTCAGTATTCTCGCAGGATCCATATTCCTTGTTGTAGTGCTCTGGTATATTAAAAGTTATTTAGACGCGGTGCCAGTTAGTTTTATTATTTGATACTCGTTTCATACTGAATAGATTGCTTTTACAACACCTGACCCAAATCCAGTTCCGGATAAGTAAATCTTGCACGAGCATAAGCAAATTAGGCGATAAGCTAATCAAAGCCATGGCAATAGCTAAGACTACAGCGATGTAGCTCATATCGCCAACATCAATAGGTAAAGCTGAAGAAAAGCAATAGAAGACCAGGGCAATTGGCGCCAAGGGACGAAAGACGATGTGGGACAGGAGTCCCAGGCTAGATTAGCAGAAAGGGCCATATTCAAACTTCGAGTGCCCAGTCTTTAGTTGTAGGGCGATTATCAAGGCGTAGCTAGCATATTAAATCAAGGTGCCCGCAGCTATCAGGGAATTGAAGGCTTTTTACGATGCGACGTTAACAAAACTAAGAAGACTAGTACACAGCGGAGACGATGAAGGTAACCGGGTACGTAGTGGCAGCAGCGTGGCTCTGGTCAAAAGCCACGTACATGGCAGTCATGGCTGGTGTCTTAGTCTCCGGTTTGGTCATGCTAAAGCAAAGCTAAGAGGATATACAATCCAGTGACGAGACTGATAACTCTTATTAGCATTAGAGTCTTGGGAATATCAGTTATAGGCTAGAAAATCTCTTAAGGAATATAAGCAGTAGCTTTAAGATAAGAGAGAATTCAATCTAAACTATAAAGAAGAAAAAATAATTATTATTAAATTATATTAAAATATTATAAAGGTTTATAAAAGACTATATAGGTAAGAATATTAATAATGAAATAAATAAAAAAATAAAAAAAAATGAAAAGTAAGAATATTAGAAAGATTATTAGATTATTTTTAAACTTTAATACGGAGTAGTAAATACTTAAACGCGCGCTGAGGCTAAGAGTGAGGATATTTATAGCGGGGTACCTAGCAAACCCTTCCAACTAGCCTGGTTGGACGGGTTCCAGAGACGTGCCAGCCTGAACAGAAGGGCCGGTTCAACAACGCAGACCACAGCACCGGCCAGTGTCAACATCGACCGCCCAGCTAGAAATCATCAAAGCATGAGATAGAGATCGATGAGATAGTAGGGTAATATGTTTATAACGAAATAAAAGCGCTAAAAAGATTATGCTTGCAATTTGTATTTTAAGTAACCTATTTAATTATAAAGCTCTTTATAGTATCCTTCAATTTATTAATATTCTTAGTTGAGATCAATATATCTTTACTGGCACGCGCGTGCCCAGCCACATTTACTAGGGTCTAAATCAAGGCAAGATAAACCAATACATCAAGACAGGCTAACTACTTCAAGGTACATGGCAATCCTTCTCCAGCCATGACTTGTTCTAGACTTCAATAATTTCTTATAGACTGAAGCCTCCTGGCTCAACGACCAATGAGCACACAGCACTTGTGGTAATGCAGCTAAGTAAGGTCGCGCACTCTGCTGTAAGAGGGATAGTTTGTGCGATTTATTGGCGCACGGACGAACTGGCTCAAGATGTGACTATATCTTGGTCCATGCAGCTCGACGAGTTCTAGATCACAGGAGAGGCTCAGATAAAAGAAATGCTGTTGGCAAAAAACTTTGACTTCAATTTTCCCTATTTAAACGACTGTGAGTAGCACCTGATTGTCTAAACAACCTCTAATATCGGCTCTTTGAAGTTACAATCTATCTCCCTCGCCCAATCGCATAATTTGCCCCGTCCACATATCCAAAACAGAATGCCTGATCAGCCTGTTAACGGCACTTCAACGCCTGGAACTGCTGCCGGAAGTGCCGGAAACTCGGGAGCCCCTCCAGATACCTCAAAGTGGGGGGCAGGTATACCTATACACCAGGTTTCCCTACAGACAGCTGGCGCAAAGCAGATCTCCTCCGATGTCGCGCTCCAAAACAGCCAGGTAAACTGCATAGAATGAGAAATTTGTCCCGATTCATTTGACTGACGGTCTCTTACAGAATAGGATGTGCGCTTGGCTCGAAGAAAAAGTACCTAACTTTGACCCCCCAAACACCGACATGCTTGCTGTCATCCCTTCAGACCTAGGCTTGCAGATCAGGAAGCCTCCTCAGAAATATTTGGAGTCCAGATGTGCAGAATTCCAGGCTAGGACCAATTTAATAGCCAATTCAACGATTCCCCGGGTTGATCTATACCAGAAGCTTTTGGACACATATGAGAGCGAGAAAGCCCGCTGGGTCCAGTACAAGATTGATGCCCGGCCAAGAAATAATCCCGAGCAATCCGAGCTCGACGCCTACGATAGTATGTGCTTAGATAATGAAAACGTTCTGTTACTAATACTCTTGCAGTGCTACTGCAAACATATGCACCAGTGGTCGATGCAAAGCTCGAAGCTCTATGGACGCTGCTTGTAGTCCGCGGCCAATGTAAGTATGCATCCTCTAGTATGCCGGATATGTGACGTTAATGGACATCAGATCACAGGGTACAGTCATATCTTGGCTATGTTGACATCGAGTCTGCCTCGGAAATACTGCAGCAGGCCAAAGAGAATCTCCATGCCCGTCAGTCACGTAGCATCGACGACCCAGAAGACATCTACCCCTTCGCCATGACCTTTTAAAATTGGGGTGTCACTCTTTCGACAGATCCCCAGCCTACGGACCTTCCCAACAATCCCAAAACGATGCTGAAGACGTTGTTGGATGGTGAGAAGGCTTTGCTATGCTCCAAGCCAAACAAAGCGAACACCTCTTAGCGCTAAGAATTTCAGAATCTAGACTTGCTCGATTCTAAAACATCATACGGCGGCGAACACAATAGCGAGGTTAAATTGCACTAAGTTAAACGCTAATAATTCCGGTCCTACAGCACTTATGCATAATCCCTGAATAGTGGCACACATTACGGAACTCTCCTCAGAAGAGACCACCGGCGATAAGACTAGACAGTCTAGTAAATACCGCTCCAAATAAGCGAGTACAAACTCTCCCTAGCCTACTGAGCATGTAGTCACAAGGCTGAGGTGCCATCGCGCAGCTGCACAGGCCTTTTGCCGAAGCGCGCCACATTTTTCAGCTTGAGAAAAGACCAATAAGATCACGCGTTTGGGCCGCCAAGGTAGCATTCAGGAACACAAAATGTGCTTGCTATTGATACAACCTTGCTTCTTTGATGCCGAGATGCCGTCGCGACTGGTCTTGGGCCATCGTTTCGTCTTATATAGCTATCTTGGCCAGAACCTTTCAAGGAAACAGTAAATGTAAACTCAAGCTCGAGACTGCGCATCAATAACTACGGGCAACCGTTACCATGAAGCTTTTGGCCTTTCTCCTCATTCAAACCTGTGACCTTGTGGCCGCCCAAGTTGTCTCTCCATACCCAGTATCTGACTGCGGCGGTGGTATAGCTGGCACGGAGCTTCAATGCCCCGATCAGCCCGGCTGCTGCTCGGGCGGAGCAATGTGCTGCGCCGGAGGCTGTTGTCCACTATCTTCCACTTGCGTAAACAGTGGCACGTCTAACGAGCAATGCTGCGACCTTTCGGATAAGTCGCTCTGTGGAGCAGCTGTTACCTACTCGGTAAGATTCCCATCCGGATATTCTGTATATCCCATGAGTTCTATTGTCTGTACAAGGACTGATATCTATTACTACCAGTCTCCTGCGTGCCCAACTGCCGGCGGCATCCACCCATCAAAGCTCTGCGTCGGGGTTGACAGTGACTGGTATTGTCCATGGGATGCTGTATGCAATAACGCAGGCGGAGGCTGCATCGGTGGAAGAGTCAAAAGAGACAATTGCGATGGACAGGTAACGGAGACTGCAGTAGAAACAGCAGAAGTGACGGCCGCAGAGACAGAGTCGGACTCTTTCACTGTTGATTTCGCAACCACTACAGAATCCTCCGCTCCCAGTACTGCGGTAGATAAGTCGACCTCTCATTCAGACACCAAGAGCTCTATTGCCGTATCTGCACATGACTTGCCAACTGTATTGCTTGCTGTCGCTTTTGTTTTTGCAGCATATTAGATAGACCCATCGTAGTGAGTTATATTTCACAGCATTCAATTGACTTACTTCATCTCAGCCTGTCATCACGGTATATTCGAGCCATGATGTACACAGTTCGTCGCGGACATTATTGCGGAGTGGCCAGTACTGAGTAGCCGCGAGACCGCGAAAATCCTAAACTAGAAGTTTAAGTCATTCTGGAAGGTTGCATTATGTGACTAAGCTAATGTAGTTCTTTTATTGTCTATACCGCTTGCGATTGATTAAATAGTAGTAACTTTTTATTTCATCACTTTAAAATAGCATTTATTACAGACATATGACGACATAGTCACCTACCCTAGCTAGCCTTGTTGGACAGCGGCTTCCCCGCGTTTTTCTCCCTCCTCTTCTCTACATCATCTTGCAACCGATAACTTTTGTAATCTCGAAGCAGACTGAAAATCTTAAAATCTAAGGTTAATCCATTCTTAGCTGCCAAGGGGACTCATGTACAATGAGACTGACGTGATCTAGAACAACGTTCGTCACCATGCCTCACTTTAGCTTCTTAGGAGAGACCTCGACTTCGGCCGACACGATCATTCAGATGTTGAATGAAGATAGCCAGACTCAGCAAGACGAGATGACAAAGAACTGGCGTGATCATAAGTTGCAGGAACTGAATTTTGTTGGAACACTTGTAATTGACGTCTGAATCCCCTAATCTAATGCCCACTGGCTGAATTTCTAAACAGGGCGCGCTTCTCGCAAGTTGTCTTAGCACAACAGGTTCATGGCCAGATGTCCTCCCCAACGGCCGCAACAAGCCTTGGTCAGTGCGAACGATGTGGTTCAGCGGCCTCGTGTTTGCTCTCTTCTCAGTAGTGATTGCAGGCGTTCAGAGCATGAGACTGCACCGCCTGTCTGCTCACCCTGACGGACTCAGCTTGATCCGAGACAGCCTTTCTCGAAAGCGAGAATCCGATATCAAGGCTCGACCTAGCTGGCTGCAGGTATACGCCTGGGAATTCAGCCTTGCGTTTTTGGTCTTGGCTATATTTTGCATGGTCATTGGCTTGACAATTTTGATATGGGCTGGCACTGAGTTTGGGCCTTCCAAGTCTAGAGAAGATGGATGGTGGGATGGAAACTCCAAGGCAAGTGTTGTTCTTCCTGTCATTTTATTTTACTGACCTTGGCGCGTTTTAGATGGCGGTGACCTTTACGATTGTCCTCGGTTTTGCATCTTTAATTTTGGTCCTATCACAGTCTGCTCTGTCAAAAGGAAATGCCATTAGGCTATAATAACTGTGTTTTAGCAGTCTCTCAGCTATAGTAAATGTCGGATGAAGTTCATCAAGGCGCCAAGGACCACAGACCATACAAGTTGTCATTAAACCGGGTATGAGGAATAGTAAGGAATACGAAATTCTAGCCCTGCTGCTTGTATCCTATTAAAAAAAATTATAATTACACTTGTAAAACAGTAGTTAGGACTCTTAGTCTCAAAGTGGCTCAACTCCTTGATACAATGCCCTTCAGCCATGACTCTAAATGAGCAATGACATAAGCAGCTCCAGGCTCTTCAACAGATGTTGGATCCTCAAAAACACTCCTCATGTCCTCTCCGAAGTGGCGAAATTTCTTTGCCACGCCCTGCATCTCTTCCAAAACATCCATCGCCTCCTGACCATGATATTTAATGGTGGCCAGTATATTGAAAAATACTGCTAGCGCTGCAGGATAATCAGCCGTACTGTATAGTTCCCCAAAGCAGGCTATGCGAAAGAATTGCGATATGGCGCTCGATCCTGGTGGAATAAGGTAGGTATTGACCAACGAAGTCAGTGGCACAGATGTGCGTTGCTTTGGGAGAGCTACAACGAATTTGCCCTGATGCCCTTGGCTAGAGGACGGCGATTCTTGTATGATTTCTTGCAACCTCGCATAAGCGTAGCCGTTTCCGAAATTACTTCGCAAACGCAAGTCTTGTTCTACGAAATGACATAGAAGCCGCTTCCAAACCAATCTCTTGATAGCCTCTGGGTTAAGAACATTCATCGATGTCGCTAGCTGAACAAGTACAACGAACCCCTCAACCGGCTGGGATAGAACTGCCCTGAGATAGAATTTGTTTCCTAGGCATGCAAAGAAGGCAACCTGTTGCGGCGGAACCACATTGTCGACTGCTGATGGAAGACTAGTGACGAGCTTTGGGCTGGCGCTTTGAGCTACGTGGATCCCGGGGAGTCGAGAGAGTTCGTCTCTGCACCACTTGAGACTCTTTGAGCGTGCTAGACTGGGGACGTTTTCGATTTCGGAGCAGATCACAGCGAGAAAGACGGACAAGACAGTGCTATCGTGGAAGCGGTGTCTGAAGACTTCTGCGAGTTTCTGCCTCCACAGCCTTCGATTCTGCTTGTCTTGGAGCGATACAAGTGGCAGTGCTGCCGCGATCTGATGGCTGATTTGAAGAGGGTTGGCTTGCTTTTTCATCCCCAAGAGGAGCAATGCGCAGCCATCGCAGCATGTAAGTGGAAGAATGACGTCGACCTCTGGGCAATTCCCCAGCGCCAAGGGACACCTCACCTGGAGCCTTTGGTTGAGCAAGGGAATGTTTGGAGTTTTGTTATCCTTTGGGCTCGTTCGCAGTAGCAGTGTCTGGATCGAATTCGGCTCTCGACAGACCGGACAGGTAGCGTATGCCTTTGACCGTGCAGCCCTTTCAATCTTCCGGGTACCATTGAAGCCGGAGAGAAATAGTGCCTTGTCGATATCATGTGCATCCAACTTCTTTGGTGGAACAGATGCCGGAAGCTTCTCGTTGTCTCTCCCGGCCTTTGCTCCACTAGCAGGGTACCAAAAGGTGTCAGATGGGGCGAGACTCGGATCATCTGGCAAAGGGTCATCAAGTATCCCTATCGCTGACTGGACCTCTTGCAAGCCTTTGGCGACACGCATAAGTGCCGCCCGTTCCATTTCCACCTTGGCTTCGAAGTTGGCCCAATTTCTCTGGTTCTCAAATCTGAGTGACGCGCGATGAAAGTCTAGGTTGCTTGGGCCGTGTATTTGCATCGTACTGGACTCAGCGATAGATGTCAAACAAGACCAAATGTCTTTGTGGTGAGTGTTTGGTGCTTTCAGCTCTTTCTCAGCCGCCATCAGTAGGTATGTCATGGTTCTCATCCCTCGGGAGTTGACATCGTCTCTCTCTATGGTCAGGCCGCCTCTTGTAGTTGTTCTCCGAAGACTCTCAATCCACAGCTTCGCCAAGAATCCTTCTCCTCTCGCTTTGGCAACTAGCATTATCGTATCGAGGGCACAGTTGTTTGATACCAGTTGAAGTTTATCCCGGTCGGACATGGAGTCGTTGTACATGAACTTCATATCGAACACGTTTCCGTAAGGCAGGGCCACTTCATCTTTGGAGAGTCGAATTGGCTCTGGAACGCGGACCCTCAGCAGCCTATCGTAGGAAGTCTGGGGAAAGTCGGCCCATTTCGTTCCACTGAACCACTTGAAGTAAGACCCCTTCCGAAGCAAACTAGCGAAACATCCTTTGGCTTGAACGATGAATAGCTCGTTACTCCATACGTCGTGGAAAAGAACCGCACAATGTGGCGATAGTGCACAGATAGACATTCCAATTGAGAGTTTGCTTCGAGATGGAGGACGAGACCTGTTTCCAAAGACAATTATGACGGAGGGAGTGCCGTGTAATCCCGCTTCAGCAATGTTGTTCGTAAAAGCATTGGCGCGCTCCTCTTCAATCACACCATCCGTCATAAGAAACCAGATCTTTGACTGTTCAAGGCATCTTCGACCAAGATGGTTCTCGAAAATGCTGGATGGATTTGATCCAACGCTATGTTGGAGGCTGCCGATCAGATGTGCAGGCACTGGGTCGTGAGCTTGACGGTCCCAAGGCAAGATGTAAGACTCGTCTGCCAACTCTTTAGGGTCAAGCTTCGAGGCCATGTATGAGACCGTGTTCTTTTCTTTCTGAAAGACTCTCTCGCTTGTACTAGAGACTTCCACCGCGAAGACAAGTGGAAGCATCTGAAGCTGCGTTGATGTATGAACAGAAGTAGGTTGTGGTAATCTGTCGTCCGACCTGCTTGTAAGATCATGCCCTGCCGTGAAAGGGCCTTGTGAGTGGCTAGGTGATGAGGTAGAGGGCGACTCCAGAGCACCCTCGGAACGATCCATCGGGTCTGGACGATGGGAAGTGGTTGCATCGAGCCTTACAGCCGGATGTACACACTCTTTCTCCGCTTGGTAGCACTCCAATATCTGTTCTAAATTCGTTGTATCGCTGCCGGGAAATTCTAGTAACGTTAGGTTATCCTTTAGAAGCTGCTGATGCACTGGGAGGCTGGTCCCTACCGTCAACTTGGTTTGGCCGCAGAGACTCTGAAGAAGGACCGATACGATCATTAGAATGAAGCATAGCGATATGTCGTTAACAACGGAAGGTGATTGAAGTCGGAAGGCTTATTGAAAGCTTTGGTGCTCAGCCGCCGAATATCTAGTAATTCTGAGCCGTTCCTTTTGTGAGACCTAGGGAGCGTGAAAGTTGTAGATTGCAGGAAGCTTCACCGGCTCTATTGCGGCAAATTCCACAACGGAATAGTGAGAATTGTTTCTACCGTCGCTTGCCGGCTCCTTCAAGTGTCAGCTTGAGACAAACATTTGATACGGAATTACATTTCAGAATATCGCCACAGTGAATGAAGATGCAATGCAGCTGAGCAGAGGACTGTCTCGATTGACCTTGCCTGATAATTCATCACATTCCTAGGATCCTTGATCTAATTGAATGCCTCAGGATAGGACAGATCTTTGAAGACAACTACCGAGTACGGAGTAGACGGTTGGTCCATAAACGATGGGATGGAATGCTGAAGCCCCACATATTGTTTCACTGCCTTGAACGGGAGCGGTTGCTACATGTGCGAGATTAGAAATCCGCCCTTGCATCTGCCACACCTGAACTGTCTAATTTAGCTCGTTTCAAGAAGAAACAAGACTGTAATGACACTTCTGATCGGGAGATGCCGAGAAAGCTAGGGGGGATCACAACCTATTATATTGACTTTTTCAATACTTTATAGGAAAAAGGAATATTTTCCTCCTGAAGAAAAAGTTCGCTGAATGCCTGATGGGATGTATCATTTAAGCTCATTATCTAGTAGCGACTGCTTCATCTGTGGGTGTGAAATGAACCCTACCAAGCCTGAACACCTTGCTTTGATACAACTTTGCCAACCTCCTTATCCCTGACCCCTTCCAAAACATCTTTGACAATCGCAGCTCCAATGGCAGGATCAATTGCACCTTGTGTTTTGTTCTGCCCTTGACCAACGCCAAGGCCAGTTGCCAGGTATCCGGGGCTAACAGCCCATACTTTGACGCCATCCTGGCCAAGAAGCCGGAACCACTCCCTGATTTTGGAGTTAGCTATATTGTCTCGAGTTGAACAGGTTACAAAAAAATACCTCATCATCATGTTCATTGCAGTCTTACTGCTTCGGTACGCGGGTAAATTGAAGTTGTTCAAAGTCTTCGGCCAGCCTTTACTGGGTTGCTTATTGACGGGAAAATCGGGATTCTCTGACCCGGTAAGAGAGGATGTACCGCTGGCGATGAACATGAGGCGGGGATCTCTGGACTCGAGAAGCAATGGGGCCAAGGTCCAAGTCAAGATATGGGTTCCGGTGACGTTCACATCATAGGTCTTATTCCACATTTCCCTAGCTGACATCTTGCCAGCAGTCAGCTGTTGGTCGAGTTGTGTACCTATGATTCGTAGCCAAGTTAATATTGTAAAACCTGTTCTTGGATTGGGTGAATTTACCTGCATTGTTGATGAGGGCATCAAGCTTCCCGTACTTGGCCTTGATATATTCAAATGCAGAGGCGATGGAGACATCATCTTCAATATCAAGTTGAATTGCATGAAGGTCGCTGGAAGGAAACTCTTCCTTGAGGTCCTTGACGGCCTGCTCCGCCTTTTCAAGGGATCTACCCCCGACCAAGACCTCATACCCTTTATCAGAGCCGCAAATGGCTTTGACAATTTGGAAACCAAGACCGGTGTTGGCACCTGTCACAAGTACGAGCTTACGTCCGTCCATTTTGCTAGACTTGTTTGTGTTGCAGAATTGGACTCGAGAGCAAAAATGATGTGAATAGAACAAGGATGAAGACAGATTGAGAGTCTAGTGATATTCATCTTTAAACTCCTTGTGGTCCTGTCATACATATTTATAGTTGATAATGTGGAATATGCTCTGAATTTGTTGTTACTAGGAACATTTGTTAGTACCGGCCGAGATCCCTTTCCCCACAATTTCTCGGCCATTAACTCCGATCGTGATGCCCGGCCGTAACTGTTGTCTCGGCCGACAATCTCCGGTGCGGTAAGGTCCGGGCGGCGGAACTCAATCCCAATTGAACTATAGCGCACTGTGGACTAGAGCTTCCGTAACGCGCGCTCGGTTGTCGCGTCTTGTTACGTCCGCTCGAACAAACCTTACATCGCCAAGGTTATGTTCTTTCGGAGCGAAGCATCAAGTTTCTACCCAGCCTATGTCTTTGTGAGCGTCTAACTGCTTTCCATAGGCTCTCATGTGCATGTAACCCGTATATCCCAACATGAGGTATCTTCATTGGCTGGTGCGGGCTTTCTATCGGGCTGACAAGTTAACTAGGATCAAACAAGCTGGTTTTCAGGTACCAGTAGCTGTAATGATATCCAAATCGCCCCCACTGTATAAGAATGGCTGGTCTTCAATCCCACTAATGATGACGAAGCGGGTCAGAAAATGAAGAAGCATCGGCATATGAATCAGCCCGCCCGGTATCTCAGACAGTCCGCTTGCACGCGGCGAAGAAGGCTTGGTCCTTCTGGCGGACACTCCCAATACAGTAGAGCACCATGGCCAAGATAATATAAAAAGGCTGCTTCAAGATCTACCTCATCTTTTCCCCCTCGTTCTCAATCAATCCAGTTCAACAAAACCTACCATCTAATCAACAACCGTCATGTCTGCCCAAACATCCAAGTCCATTTTTCTGTCCGCTCAGGGCAAGCTCCTCGTCCAGCCGGTGACGGAGAAGTACACGGTCGAGGGCTCCCAATGCCTCGTGCGTGTCGACTATTCAGCCATCAACCTCTGCGATTACAACTTCTTCTACATGGGACTCAATTCCTTCATCACCGGATTCGAGATGTCCGGTACCGTCGAGCAAACGGGCCCCGACTCACATTTCCAAGTTGGAGATACCGTCTTTGGCATTTCGCCCGTCATCATCCCAATGCCATCTTCACATGGAACCCACCAGGATTTGGTTGTCGCGAAATCTGAGCTACTCTACAAGATCCCAGCCGGTGTATCATCAAAGGACGCTAGTGTCATCTGCATGCCCGCGCATACGGCGGCAGATGCCCTGTTCAATGTCATTGGCCTGGGGCTTCCAGTCGCTGGTGTCGCTGGCATTGACCCCTTCGGCAAGGGAATTCTCATCTGGGGCGGCGCGAGCAGCGTGGGAATGATGGCGATTCAATTGGCCAAAGCTGCTGGGCTCGAATACATCTTTGTAACAGCCTCAGCCAAGAACCATGAGATCCTGCGAGAGTTGGGAGCCACCCACTGCTTCGACTACAGGAGCCGCAACGTCGTTGAAGATATTCAACATGCTCAGAAGACGCTCGGCATTGCTTTAGCCTTGGCCTTCGATACTGTCGGCAAAGGGGTCAATGGTCCTGCGGACGCTGGAAGCCCGAGCACTCCGGAACTTGCAAAGAGTGCATTGGGCGCCTCTGAGGGCCTTCTCCTAGCCTGCACTCTCCCGGTTCACCAAGACCCTGCCTTCGGTATGTGCACGTCTTATCGACCAAGTGGGAGTATGAACGCCATGGGAGCACCTCAAGATCCGGATTCAGCTATCCGTATACGCAAGATCATGGAGCATATGTTGGCTGTTAAGAATGGAAGTTTGAGATTGCCTGCTGTCACAGTTCTAACGGGCGCGGAGGCTGGTATTGAGGGAATCCAACGAGTCGCCGGGGGTGAAATGAGCTTGGAAAAGCTAACACTAAAGCATCCATTAGAATAGTTATAGAGTTGCAATATGTTGAGGCCAGACAATGACATACAGTTTGTATTATCGCTTCAGAAGCTTTCACCTTCACTTTGAAGTCTCATACTCCATTATACAGTAGTCTGTTTTAAGCTGTAATATATCCAGTTCCAAGTAGAACCTCATCGCCGACTTAGAGCAATCCTGTCGAACACTAACCCTACTTAGGATTAGCGCCCAAGGGGGTACGCATTAACCTCAAGACCCCTCATCAAAGTCTGCACTATTCATTTATCAGCGTCATGAGTCGAATTATCGTGCATCAAACCATGAGGTCCACTACCAGGCTGAGAAAGCACAGGGAGCGGCTGGCTTGTGCAGCTTGCCGGCAAAGGAAGCTCAAGTGTGACCGTGAAAGTCCTTGTAGCAGCTGCGTTCGAAGGAGAGATGTTACATCCTGCTCATACGAAGTCTCCATCGATGACCGTCTCCGCCACACACAGGCCCAAGCACGTCTTGAGCATCTGGAGCACCTCGTCGGGTTACTCGCGGAACAACGTTCAACTACCACTATAGGAGTTCAGAATGACACTCCGGCTGCTGAGTTGCCACATGACGCGGACACTGGGGGACACACAAACGCATCGTCGTCTTCTCGCTCAGACCAGAATGGAAGCGGTGCAACACACTGGTCAGCTATGCTGGATGACATTCAAGCTCTCAGGTCTACGCTCGATCCTTTCGAGGGCAATGACATAGATGAAGGAGACACAAGTGCTCCTCAGGCAGACGTCGGAATGGGAATGGACATCATGTTCGGCGCGGGCCTTTCACGAAACGTCAGCATTGAAGAAGTACTCAGTACATATCTTCCGTCGCGAAGGAGTACCGACCGCCTCGTATCCACGTATTTCCGCGTTCGGTTGTATGTCACGCCATATATACACTCAGTGCAATTTCAGAGGCAGTATGACGCTTTCTGGAGCGATCCTGGCGCAGCCTCGCCACTTTGGATATCGATCCTCTTCTCAATACTGTTCATCGCCGCCAACATATCCCGAACGGGTAAAGAAAACGAGATACCAGGGCATGGGTTTTCAGTTGCTGCTGCCCAGTGTCTCGCTCTGGGCGAGTATTTCCGCCCCAAAACTTTCTGCTTTGAGGCACTCTTACTTTATCTCCATTCACGCTTTATAACCTGTCTGGAAATCTCTCCGGATATGGGTGCTCTTCTTGGCGTGCTTGCCCATATTGCCACGGTTTCAGGCTATCACAGAGATAGTAGCGTTCCGAGTCTGAGTCCCTTTACAGCAGAGATGCGACGCAGGGCATGGAGTTCGTACACGCAGCTTGATCTTCTAGTATCTTTCCATCTGGGTGTTCCGTCGAGAATTCCCTTAGCAGTCTCAGACACACGGGCTCCAAGCAATCTTCTCGACTCCGATTTCGATGAACATAGCGCTCAGCTGCCCTCCCCAAGACCGGACACGGAGCTGACTGGTGTGACATTTTCCATTCTCAAGCACAAATTCATGAGTATATTCGACAAGGTCCTTCAACATGCGCTGATAAATCCTTTACAAGAGGTAATAGACGCTCGCATTGACTCTTTGGATGCCGAACTTAAACATTTATACGGAAGCCTGCCAGAATTATATCGACCTCGACCAATCGAGAATTGTATAATCGACCATCCTCAACTTATCGTCGCTCGCCTTTGCATCTCTTTTGTATATTACAAAAGCCTATGTGTTCTTCATCGTCCATATGTAACCAGACATCGAGATAAGAGCATTCGAGAATGCTATTCAGCATCATATGCCTTGGTAGCTGACCTCCTACAAGCCTACGACGAGTGCAAGCCTGGAGGACAGCTGGAGACTGAGGAGTGGTTCATGAAGAGTATCACCTGGCATGACTTCTTGCTCGGTGTAACCACATTGTGTCTTGTGGCGTATGCAACAAACCAGATCGCGGAGGGATTTCATATTGATCAACAGGGCGTACAGCGTCTGTTGGAGAGAGTCAGAACAATGATTCAAATTGAAAAAGCGGAAAATGGAGCGAGGGCGCGATCCAGAGTTTTATCGATAGTGGAAGCTACGATTTCTCGGTTAAGGGTGCAACAAAGCAGCGAAGGCATGGAAATAATAGCCGATCCACTCACCAGCACTATACAGGCGTCATCAAGTGGAACTGAGGCAAGGGGTTGGAACCTGGGGGAGGACCAGTTACAGCACGAAACCAACTGGGACTATCTTGACGAGCTGTTCGATACCTCCCATCATGAGATATTTACCACATCGGAAGTGTAAGGCCCAACAAACGTAAGCTAGCACAAGTATGGAAATGAGCTTGTGCAGTATGCCTGTTTCTTTTGGACTCGCCACATACACCGCCTTGTTCGTGCATTGAAAGAGGCTAATACTGGCGTCTTTAATTTGTTCACCTCAGTAGAACTCCCAAATGATGATAGCTTTGCAGCGTGGTATCAGTGCGTATATATCCTGAGGGTGACCCCACAGTCTGGGTAACGAGGCCATTGTACTTCTCCGCTCGAGAGGATATGGCATGCTTTATGAAAGATAGTTTTGCAAAATGTAGGACTAGATGCACTTGAGAAGCGCGGCGGGACACGGGGTTCTTCAGCTCTTCACGTTGCAGCTGCCTGTAGGGAGCTTGAAGCTATCCAGCTGCTGCCCGCTGCTGGCGCTGACCCAAATGAGCAGAACGATTATAATGTTTATACCGTAGAAACATATTAAAAGATAATAAATCATGCATGTTCAATGCCTTGTAACTTATTAGTGACCTCTGTCTTCTCAGTAAATCGGTGTTAGCTTCCCCTTGATTCATATAAGGAAAGGTCCAGAACATAAATGCGGGCTCTTTGAATGGCAATGTGCTAGGGATAAGAACGGCAATCAAGATAACCAGCAAGTGGTAGAAGCCCAAAGCGCAGAAGCTAAAACGCGGGGAAGTGCACCAGTCGCTCCAGATTTCCATCTTGAGACGTGGTTCTGATTACCCCGACTATGATAGCTTATCTGGCCCCGTGGCTGATATACATTCGCAAGTCGATTGGCTAGTCTACGCAACCACGGTAAACGTTAAAACCTGGCTATCGCTGTTAGCGTTCACAGCCAAGTCTAGACGCTTGGTAGTCGGCAAACTCAGAGGTAGATCTGGTTCAAGTCGCCTGAACATTCTGCAATCGGCATAGTTTGTTTTACTTGAATGCTACAGATAAGGTGATTTGCGATAGCGAACTTGAAGTTTGGGAAGTCAACAGCGAGCGTCATGAACCCATTTTAGAGCAGTAACGAAATGAAGATATATATACCTCGATATCCGCACCATCATCGCTGCCATAGCTCAGTGTCTAAAGATTTGAGTGACACCTAAAACCTTTGTTCCTACCCGGCTCACTTATTTGTGCCATAATGGATGCCAAAAAGACTGAACTAGGCATCGCACCCGTGGAAAGCCACCGTCCTGGCTCCCTACTAGACACCGATCACAAACCGGTAGTCAATGAGTTGGTTGAGAAGTACGGGCAGACCCAGCGTGGTCTAAAGCCCCGTCACGTACAGCTCATGGCCATCGGTGGCTCAATCGGAACAGCACTATGGGTATGCCTACCTAATCCTACCCATGGCCAAAGACTAACAAGAATCAGGTCGGTATCGGAGGCTATCTAAGCCAAGCCGGACCGCTCTCTCTTCTGCTGGGATACACATTCTGGGGCATCTTCTTCATTTGGCCGACGTACTTGTGTGTAGCGGAAATGATGGCATATCTCCCCGTTCGCGGCTCCATCTTTGAACTGGCGTCTCGCTTCGTCGAACCAGCTGTTGGCTTTAGCTTAGGCTGGACCTATTTCTTTGGGACGTGTATGCTTGTTTGTGTTGAGTATAGTGCTGTTGCCGCTGTGGTGGAGTACTGGGATAGTACGACTAATCCTGCTGTCTGGATTGCCGTTTCAATGGCTATCTGTATTTTTCTTAACGTTGTGGCTGTCAAGTAAGTATTCCAGTGCGCATCACCGCAGCAGGTAATAACCAATCCACAGATGGTATGGCGAAGCCGAGTTTATTCTCGCTATAACGAAGGTGCTCTTGCTCATCCTCCTCGTCCTTATCACCATCATAACGATGGCCGGTGGAAATCCCAAAGGTGATGCCTATGGGTTTCGCAACTGGAAGGACGGAGCCATGCATGAATACTACGCCAAAGGTCCTACTGGAAAGTTCCTCGGTTGGTGGTCTGTTGTTATCTATGCGGCATTTACTATCGCCGGACCTGACATGATCGCCCTCGCGGCCGGAGAGATCCAGAACCCTCGTAGGACTATTCCCCGAGTCGCGCGTATGATATTCTACCGTCTTGTCGGGTTTTATATCATCGGAGCCCTTTGTGTTGGCATCATATGCTCGTCAAGAGATAAGAGGCTCGTCAGCGCAATCGCAGATGGGTCTTCTGGCGCTGCTGCTAGCCCATGGGTAATTGGCATTCAGAATCTTGGAATCGGATTCTTGCCTCACTTTATCAACGCTCTTATCCTCGTGTCTGGGCTTTCTTGTGGCAATGCCTATCTTTTTGCTGCTAGCCGAACGCTATATGGCCTTGCTAGAGGTAAGTCTGATCCACTCTTTATCGAAACTGACCAGATAACTGATAAGGCTCTTAGATCATCAAGCTCCCAAGATTTTGATGAAATGTACCAAGACTGGAGTCCCCATCTACTCCACGGCGGCTGTCTCCTTGATCTCTTGCGTTACGTTTCTGGTGGCATCCAACTCTGCTATAGAAGTCTTCTTCTGGTTCGTTGACCTCACCACCACCGCTTTCATCGCCTCATATTGCTTCATGCTACTTGCATACATTGGTTTCTACCGCGCTCGAAAAGCACAAGGTCTCACTGATGAGTCACTCTCTTATGTCGCGCCTTATACACCATACACCCCCATCGCGGCGCTTGCTCTGGGATGTACGGCGATCTTTTTTGTGGGCTTTGATGTGTTCAGCCCATTTAGTGTGCGAGGTTTCGTCACATCTTACTTTGCTGTTGCTTTCACGGCGGTTATGTATCTAGTTGGCAAGATTAAGTATTGGAGAGAGGGTAAGGGCATCGTCAATCCGAAGGATGCAGATTTGATCACTGGTAAGGCCGAGATTGATGAAGAATGCAGACACTGGGAAGAAGGCGGCATTGAAGAGGTTGAGAAGGCTAGACTGGCTGAGATGACCTGGGCTAGGCGAGCCTGGGAGAGAATGTGGTAGTCGTTAGGTAGGCAGCGCTGGTGCAAAGGAAACTGCCTTTTGAACGAAAATGCCAACTTAATCCTGTTCCGCATTTACAGATATCATTCATTTTCTACGGGGCGTTGGCGATGAAGTACTGTCCTCATAGTGCCCGCTGACTGTTTATGCTGGGATCTTTATTTAACCAGTACTCTATGTTGAACATGTAAGTTGGCTTTTAAAGAGATTATGGTTCTTGATCTACACAAAATGTACTAGGGATAATAAAGCGCTGGCATCGAGCATCCATTGCCTACCGTCACGCTATTTGGCCGCCCAGCTGACGATTACATCTTATACTTCTTCCCCTGAAACACTTAAGCAGGAGAGATCTCCTAATTAATCACAAGTAGAAAGTGACTAACTGTGCGGTCACCAAAACGCCATCCATTTTAATTTAGCAGATAATTACAAAGATATATGGGTTTCCTTGAGGCTTGCATACGGCCTACCCTTCACTATCTCATTCCCTGTTTTGAATATATGCCCAGTCACCTAAGAAAATACCGCAACCCATTCATCATTAACTGGGGAGAAGTTGTCAGTTTCGGGGGTCATCGTCAGCTTCTTGCAGCCTTTCTTGAGAGAAACCTTGTTAAAGCGATCCTCAATCCACGACAGGTAATATTGCTGTGAAGCAGGAAGAACAGGACCGTGACCAAGGCCCGGGTATAGCCTAAACTCAGCCGTCGTCGAGCTAGCGAACGCTTTGCATGTTTCATTGAAAGCCTCCTCAGATGTGTCAGGATATACTATGGGATCCTCGGCGCCTTGGATCACGAGCATTGGAGCCGCTAGTTTGTGAGGCCCTGCACCATTATATACTTTCTCCCAATTGATGAAATCGGGGTGTTCAATCCAGCTAGTGTTCTTGTAAAGTTGGCTGATAGTCAGGTTGCTGTAAAGGGAAGCTGAAGTGTAGAAACATCCTTGGTCGGCGAGAGGCATCCGGGCAAGAAGAATATCAGAAGCATAGTCCTCAACCTTGAGTGAGGGGTAGATCCTTGAGACTGTTTGTAGCATGAGGGAAGAAAGAAAGTCTCCAGCAGGGCCGCCATTTGCGGCACGGCGGATCGTTTCACCAATGATCTTGCTTGGGACAAGGCCGGGAGAAAGGGCAACAGCGCCGAGAAGGCCGCCTACAGCCACAGGCTTTGCCTCTCGCTCGTTGGTGCGCCAAGAAGACATTCCGCCCTCGCTGTGGCCTACAACAACCCACTCCTTTGTAATCTTGCTGCCGAGAGCTTTGCGCACAGCCTGGACGCTCAAGCTGGCATCTGCTGCGTGGAGGATACCAGCCTCGTACTGAAAGCCTTGAGCTTCGCTTCCCTGACCTGCATAGTCAGGGGCAATAACAACGTAGCCTGCAAGCGCTAGGGTAAACGGAGCTGTCCACCCATAGAGTAGTGCGCGATGGTTCGATGGTGAACATTGTCGGGTTCCGCCAGCTGTCCCGTGCGTCCAAACAACGGTACGGAATGGCTTATTCCCCTGGGGATTGGTGTATGGAATGAGCACGATACCCGTCGCTGGAAGGGGTTTCCCTTCGATATCCTCAGACATGTAGTAGAAACGGGTCAATGCTATGCCGGCGGGGACAGTCCATCGCCGATAAGCCTGCTCAGCTGGGATCTTTTCCCATTTTAATATGTCTCCAGTCGAATACTTCGACACATTTGAGGGGGTTGAATAAAAGGGATCAGTGGTGATGTCTTGGTTGACCCAGCGTTCTTCTTCCATAGCTAGCACCTGTCGGTAGGCGATTTGGCACGTGGCATCGCATCGATTTGGCTCATTGGCATAGGTGGGAGGGTTTTGGGGCGCTGCAAGAGCACTTGCAATTAAGACAATGGGAAGGAGTTTGGACAACATGGTGCAGAGGAATGCTCAATGATCAGTGGGAGTCGGAGGGACAAGGGGACATTCGATGTACCTTCAGGTTCCAAATCCTCCGGCAGCAGGATCATTGCAGGGAAGTGTTGGATTTATACATGCTATTAGCACTAGAAATATCCCTCAGCGTTGTATGAGAGCTGTGGAATGAGGTTAGAATGTGCGGTTGTAGTGTCTAATTAGACGTTAAGCCACAACATTCCGAGAACCACCACGTGAGAAATAATAGTGACTGCAAGTTATTAGTCTATAACCGGACATAAAATATAATGCAATTGAGTTTTACTACTTAACGATCTCTATTAGCTCTTGGCTATATGGCTAGTAGTTTATTCCTAGAAGAAAGTAGCTCAGCCTCAAAGTATATATAACATTGAGGCATTTTCTAGTAGTATCTGGTGCTGTTCCTCATCGGGTACTATTATTGACAAGCCTGGAACTAAGCCAGTGGCGCATAAACCGCTGGAATGTTAGCAAACTCAATCCACAACGCGCTCTCAAAGACTCTCACAACAGAGGAAATAGAGCACTGCGTTGAACCTGAGCTCGCGAGATCTCCAAGCAAAGTAGCTGTTCTATGATTAAGGGACTGAATAGCACTAGGATCAATAGACTGTCGCTGCACGGTAATGCCAACCAAGATACTATCTTACTTGAAGATAATGAGAAAGCTGAAACCTTATTAAATGAAACCTACGAACTAGTCGCATACGAAGTGACTAAAAAGGCTACTGCTGTTACCAGCGTCATACATACTCTCGTAGCGAGACATTTCGGTCTCTACCACATTGATGCGCTAGTACAACGGTGGTGTGATGGAGAGAGGCGGCTGGGAGCAAATCATGGCCGACGAGACAGATAAAACTACGCAGGTGACACAACCTCAGAACTAGAGCTCAGGCGTGGCCGCTTTTGCCGAAATCCTCAAGATTCAGGTATTCTCTTCTTCAATTGTTTTGATACACTGTGTATCTCACATTTCTCACTGGTACGGATAGCCCCCTTCTGATTGGTCGGCAAATCATCCAGAATCCTACATATAGTATTGTAAATCTTGAGTTCTCGGCGTCAAGCTGCACTATTTCCTATTCTACTTGCCCACTTTATGGTGAAATAACCAGTATTACATAAATAGACTTTTCGTTACTATTAACGTTTCCTCGAGTAAGTTGTTGCGGTCCCCTTCCTGTGCGTACTGAGATGATTGACAAATCGCGGCTGATATTACCGTACCTCGAGCGACAAATGGTGGTTTGACGTCGGCTGATGTTCTGTCGTGCTTTGCTAGCCTCGTTAAGGCAGTGATGCTGTCTGATTTCCACCATCAAGAGTTGGTCAGTCGGATTTAATTTCTTCCTCCAACCCGGAATATCATGTTAGAGGACCGTTTTCTTTTTTCATCGCTTCATCAAGAAGATACAGGATATATACGAGTTCGCGCCCATCTGGATTTGTATGTTGAAGAGCTTCTTTGTATCCTTAGTGGCTGCTGGACTACGCACTCGGACATTATGCAAGGAGAATACATTTGTTGGTTGTGAGACGGCGTGGGGTAAGAGTCATAGCGTTTTGTCGCCTAGCATTCAGTACGAGAACAAGGGTGTTGATTCACGGTGGACTCGCCAACCTGTCTGTAGCAATAAAAACATTGCCTAGACATGAGCAGTGTGCACGTATCTCAGATCAGTCCGCTGATGGATTTAAAAGAAATAACGGGCGACCATCATAAATAACGATATACTTGCATTATGTTAAACCACTGTAAGCCAATAACGGCAGTTCTTCAAGCGAGTTTTCGTTACTTCCGCAAGACTCGGAGTAAAATAGCCTGCTAACGCTGCAATAAAAAGCTTGTCAGAAATGCCGATCCCAGGAAGTTGCATGATGACATGTAAGAATTTAGCCCGCACGGCGTACAACCAATGAAGAGCGCTACATTCCGAACTTGCCAATCGGCTAATTGAGTATCAGATCCTTCGATAAGACATGACAAATAGCACGCAGTTCTCACTTTGCAACGGTTTCATACTCATTCGAAATCAGGCAGAGTTCAAATAGGACGACAAGACAAAATGAAGCACGTCAGTGTCGCCATCATAGGCGCTGGTGAGTAATCGCGCGACATTTGGTACTGATCTCTAACGCGTCAAGGCCCAACGGGCATTTCCATGCTCAAGCAGCTTCTGCAAGATGGCTTCAGCGCAACTTTGTTCGAGAGACGTAGCTCTGTCGGAGGCTTATGGGCATACGACGCAACCAATGGATGGACTACTGCATTAGCATCAACGAGTGCGAATATCAGCAAGTATACTTGTGGATTTACCGATTTTCCAATACCAGACAGTATGTTGGCCATCTTTGATATGGCTCTGCTGACGTGACGATGCTGACGGGAAGCAGAGTATCCTGTTTATCTGAGTGCAGCCAACTTTCAAGAGTTTATGCAGAGTTACGCTGAGCACTTCAAACTCACAGAACACATCTTATTCAATAGCAGTGTTCAAGTCGTCAACCGCAACAGCGACGATAATGGGTGGGTAGTGCAGGTTGAGAAAGTCGGGACGGGCGAAAAAGAGTCTCGCTTGTTTGACAAGGTCGTTTTCTGTCATGGTTATCAGACTAAAAGAGTGATGCCGACATTCCCGGGGCAGGATAAATTCGAAGGAGAGATTATACACTCGCAGCAATATCGAAGGTTTGTAATACTCTGATGCGCAACTATTTGGAGTATACTGACCAGTGATCTCTAGCCCAGAAGCATTCCAGGATAAAACAGTGGTGATCCTCGGCTTATCTACGACAACAGGCGAGATCACGCCGCAAGTAATCAGCACAGCGGAAAAGGTCTACGTCTCCCACAGAAGTGGCCAAATGATGGTCAAGCGCATGCGCAAAGGACGACCGACAGACTTACTAGTCTCATGGAGACGCCGCCAAATCACTCAATGGATGGCAAAGAACATACCCAGTTTCTACAGATACTTGGCGGGTTGGGGAGCCAGACTTCTCTCGTCTCAGTTCTCGGATGTGAAACTTGACCCGGAATGGCGGATCCAGTCATTCCGTAACCCGACGTTGCGATTACCAGGTCTTATCCAAGATATTGTTCCTCATTTGCAGGATGGCAGCTTGACGAGTTTGCATGGGATTAAACGATTCTTGGGCGGACGATCAATCGAGTTTGATGATGGGACTGTAGTGGATGACGTGGACTGCGTTATCTTGACTACAGGATATTGTGCCGACTTTTCAGTGGCTCCTTTTATTGAGAAGAGTATGCCCAAGTTACCAACTTATCATGGACCTGCCATTCAACGCTTGTACATGAATGTCTTCCCTCCCAAGTACGCGGACAGCTGCGCAGTGCTTTGCTACTCAGCATATGGCAAAAACAACGGTTTCTCATTCAGCGACGTTATGAACATGGCTATTTCGAATATTTGGCGCGGCGTGAGCAAATTACCGCCATACGCAGAGATGGAGAAATGGGTTGACGATCACCAAAACTGGGTTGCATCAAACTGGGCCCGCGAGCCGCATCTCGACGTGAGCATGGTCAAGCAATATGAGTTCCAACCCTGGATGCACGAACAAGCCGGAACGGGAATGGAGAACCTTGGCTGGGGATGGGCAGGTTGGAAGTTCTGGTGGAAGGATAGACAGATGTATAACCTCATGAATCACGGTGTAGAGACAGCTCACATGTTTCGGTACTTTGAGACAGGCAAGAGAAAGACGTGGGAGGGGGCGAGGGATGAGATAATTCGTCAGAATAGGATTGTTGAAGAGAGCTTTTCTGGGAAGAATAAGAAGCTGAGGGAGGAATAGGTTACAGCCAAGTCATGAGACGTTTTCTAGAACGACAACTCCTGCGTCTTGGGGCCCGGCATTAGAATCGGATGTAGGTGGCTATATTTGGTTCCACTGGAATTATGACCGCATTTTCATTTATCAACCCTGCACATAACGGCTTTGCTTAAGCCCGGCGAACGGGCCAGTTGCCTATCCTGCACAGCATAACTCTTCACCAAAATTATAGTCAGGAGAAAACGGTCTGCGCAATTGAACCCCAGCCGCAGATCCTCGATGCGACGCCCCCTGCAGCGGGGGTTTCGATGGTTCTGGTTGGTGCATGTAACGGCGTGCGGCTCAACGCCCCGGTTATGTCGATGATCCCGCGGGTGTGGATCTCGGGCCAAGCTCTATCTTCGGGGATGGGCGGAAAGGCAGCTAGTGTGAGCCGAACTGTTCGTTGGGGTGGTATTGCACTGCCTGCTATGCCATGTGTGAGCCAAGCCTGTAGATTCTGCACTTGATCTTTGGTATTGATGGGGAGTTGGTGGTGCAGTTGACCCCTGACTTGTTCTGGACTGAATGCCGAGGTCGTTACATTGACGAGTCGTCCCCTGGTTTAAACCGGGCTACTGACATTCTACTCCGTTTTGATGGATAGATAAATAGCATGTTGCAGCCGACTTATGCTGTACCTCACCATCCATTCATTACAGTCATTCCTTCATTCTCCCTCGTTGACCACCACGGCCACAGGGACGTCATTCATTTATAACACTCTCTTGATTGGATCTCACTTAATACATCATGAGACACGCCTTCTTCGCTGGTCTTCTGGCCGCTCCCGCCTCCGTGTGCGCCGTCGCCCTCACAGGCTACGAGTACATCGTCGTCGGCTCCGGTGCCGGAGGAGGTCCTCTGGCTGCTCGTCTTGCACTGGCTGGTCACAAGACCCTTCTCATCGAAGCTGGTGACGACTATGCCTCGCTCAACTATACTGTTCCTGCCTACTCTGCCAACGCCTCTGAGGATCCTGAGATCTCGTGGAACTTCTTTGTTCGTCATTATGCTGTTGATGAGCGACAAGCGCGTGATTACAAGACTACGTATGATACTCCTAACGGAGAGTACACTGGTCTGAACCCCCCTGAGGGCGCTGAGATGAAGGGTACTCTGTATCCCCGCACCCAAGCTCTCGGTGGTTGCACAGCTCACAATGCTTTGATCGCTGTGTACCCCCACCAGTCTGACTTTGAATACATTGCCTCTCTGACTGGTGATGATTCTTGGTCAGCGGATAACATGCGCAAGTACTTTGCCAAGGCTGAGGACAACAACTACCGCCCTTCTGGCGAGGCTGGCCACGGTTATGATGGCTGGCTCAGCACTGAGACTGCTCCTCTCAGCATTCCTCTCAATGACGAGCAGCTTTTCAGCATTCTCGGTGGAGGCGCTGTTGCTCTGACTGAGATGAGTGGCAAGAACATCACCATCGATGGTCTGCTCGCCGACGATGCCAACGCCGATACTCTTGCTCGTGACCAAGAGGCTGGCTTCTATCAGATTCCTCTGTCTACCAAGGATGCTAGCCGTATTGGACCCCGAGAGTTCATTCTCTCTGTCCGCGATGCCAAGCACTCCAACGGTACAAAGAAGTATCCTCTTGATGTCCGAACCAACTGCTACGTCACCAAGGTCACCTTCGATGACTCCAAGCCCCCTCGCGCCAATGGTGTTGAGTTCCTCGATGGCAAGCATCTTTACAAGGCTAGCCCTCTTGCTACCGGCGCTGCTGGTACTCCCGGCAACGCTACTGCTTCTCGCGAGGTTGTCGTTGCAGGCGGTGTTTACAACACTCCCCAAATCCTCAAACTTAGCGGTATCGGACCTGCTGATGAGCTGAAGAAGTTTGACATCCCCGTCATCTCTGACCTTCCCGGTGTCGGTACCAACCTTCAGGACCACTACGAAATTTCCGTCCAGGGAACTATCGAGAACAACTTCACTTCCTTCGATGGCTGCACTTTCGGTCTCTTCACTGATGAGGACCCCTGTGTTGACCGCTGGAAAGCTCCTGTTGACGGCGATCACGGCATCTACTCTTCTTCTGGTCTTGCTGCCACCATGTTCTACAAGAGCTCCACTGCTGAGAAGGACAACTTTGACATCTTTGCCTTTGGTGGTCCCGTTAACTTCAGAGGATACTTCCCCCAGTATGCTGTCAACGCCACCATCGAGCACAACTGGTTCTCATGGGCTATTCTCAAGGCTCATCCCCGCAACACCGCCGGTGAAGTCCTCCTCAAGTCCGCCGATCCCCTTGACATGCCTGCCATCACCTTCAACTACTTCGACACTGGCAACGGCAACTCCTCTGCTGATCTCCAAGCTTTGTACGAGGCCGTCAAGCTTACCCGCAGCGCGCTTACCAACCAGGCAGTCAACGTCACCGAGGTCCTCCCCGGTGCTGGTGTTACTTCTCAGAAGGACATTGAGACTTATGTCAAGGATGTTGCCTGGGGACACCACGCTTCGTCTACTTGTCCCATTGGTGCTGATGATGACAAGATGGCGGTTCTGGACTCCAAGTTCCGAGTTCGTGGTGTCGCTGGTCTTCGTGTCGTTGATGCTTCGGTTTATCCTCGTATTCCTGGTACCTTTACAGCTGTGTCGACTTACATGGTTGCCGAGAAGGCTGCGGATATCATGTTGGCTGAGCTTGAGGAATAGATGTTTATGAGACAAGTGGTCGTAATGTATATTAATGTTGAGCTGATCTTAGACGAAGACTAATACCAAGTAATGTTTGAGATATAAATCTTTCTCATTGAGTGATCAATTCGTGATATTAAGGATGACGGTTTGACTATTTTCTCGAGCATTCAGAAATAGTCACCTGCTTGCCCCATCTAAGCAAAGCCGAGGTTCAGAGTATACTTCAGCGGCGTCTTGCCTGTGATGTAAACATGGCTCCCTTGCAAAGTGAGATTGCCCCCATGCCAACTGTACTGCTCACCTGCATCAGAAGCGATTAGTCCCTTTCCATTTCCTGGTCCAAACGTGATCTTGTCGCCGCCGAAGCTGTACTCTCCCTTCCCTTCAATGAGATGGTATATGGTTGTGTTATCGCTGTCAAGAATCTCCTTCACGCCCTTGAACTTTCCGCCCTCTCTAAAGGTCAATTCAAAGGTCAACTCCACATTATCCTCCCCCGTAACCTCAAAATCGAGATCATATCCCTTCTTCGTCGGCTTAATCTCAACATCGGTCTTGAGACTTCGAACACTGGTTGGGCGATTCGAAAAGTCAAGCATAGCATAAAAACGACCATCAACAGATTTAGACAGCGCATATGTACCGTTGTCGTCACGCTTCTCGGCTGGAATAGGTAGGTAGTATGGAACTTCGATCTCGCTCCCCAACTTGATGACCCCATCCTTGGAGAGCTCAACGCCATTCGATCGGAAGTGGCCCATGCTGAAAAAGCTGGCACTAAGACGCACGGCTTCAAGAACAGCCTTTCCGTTCCAGGCTCGGAACATGGTCGGATTCGTCGATAGGCCCGAACCCATTCGGTTGTAGAACTCGGTCTTCTTTCCGTCCGTGGTATACCAGTCCGACCCGCCAAATGCCGAGACTGTGAGCTTTCCGCGTCTGGCTCGCACGAGACCTGCTGCTTTGTAGTGTTTCTTGAAGTCGGAAAATGGTTGCTTTGGCTTGGGTAATTCTGCGGCTAATTCAGGGCGTTCGATGAGGTTGCCGAGGAAATCGCCCAATTGCGGTCCAACTCGCTTCTCGATGAGACGAGCCATTGCAGCGAATCGGCCGTTCTTGTCTAGAAGAGCAAGCTCGCGAAATTGTGGGTAGAAGTTACCCATGTTGTCTCCTGGAGGCTGAGACTGGTCCTGTCGACGGCTCTGGATCGTCTCCATCTCGCCGTTTGGCTCTGCGTGCTCAATGGAAAGCTCGAGGTTTTTGCGGACAAAGCTGACCAATCCTGTGTAATTGAGCTCGTGAGCTACCGTCAAGAGAGAAGGGTTCGACACGGCTGAGTAGTAATTTGGGCTACGCTCCGAGTAGATGCCATCAGCGTCGATGTCAATGCCCTCGGCAAGCCACTCATCGATCCTCTCAATCAAGCTGGGATCTTCAATGATGTTGGAGATGCGTGCCAAGGCGCTGCAGATCTTCCATCTATGGTTGGGGGTATGGATTCCACCTTTTGCAAGCCCAGGTGCAGCCTTCTTGAGGATACCACGCATGGCTTTGGCAAAAGGTTGTGAAGCCTTGTGATCGTCTCGTTCGAGGATGCGTACCATGATACCGAAGTCTTCGATCAAAAAGCCGGTATCAGGCGGGGAGTGTCGATTGCCGACAGTGTAAGTCCCATCGTCATGCTGAACATCTACTAGTACAGAAAGCATCTCCTCGATATGCGGCAACAGAGATTCATCGTGGTAGTAGGTCGAATTCGACCAGACAAATGGTGTGACGAGACGACGGACCTCACGCGTCAATGACCTCGGTGAGCCAGTCAGTGAGGCATTTTTACCATCAATAACTGTCTGTACCTGAGTATCAGCAGACTTTGTGAGAAGCTTTAGGCTGGTCCAATCCTTGGCTGGAGTAGAAGAGGCAGTGGCGGTGATGGCAAGTAATGCCACGCCCGCTGCCCTGAGGGCACTCGACATACGGGGAAGATGCATTGGGACGCAACAAGACAGGAAACCCGGGCACTTAGTACATGACGAGAGTCAGCGCATGAGACAAGCTTAAATAAGTAAACACAGACTGCCAAGCCCGAGGTTCGGTGTCTGATATACCGATTACAGCAGCAATCGGGCTCATGAAGAGCTGCCGAAGCCCACTTCCCCGCGGGGAAGGCTTTCAGTACAGGTTAGATCCTGTGGGGGTGGTGGTGGCTAGCACGATTAAGCTTAACCTTAGTAAATGAGGATGGACATTGGGGGATGGCTCGGACAAGTGTCCGAATGAATGCTGTTTGCTATCATGACAGACTTCCCTATTGTATATAGCTTACTTCATTATAGTGACAGCGAGCTATCACTGTGCTACTCTACGAAATTGGGGATCATAACTTTTGTCATAAGAAATCGAATCCGATCGTAGCTTGACATTGACTCTGGCAGAGACAGTAAGATAGGCTTTATGTTTGATATAAATTAATATACCAGGTTATTTCTGTTGAGCATTACTTTTTTGATCTGTCATTCATCGTCATTTAAGCTGGCGGCCAATGGCATAGTCATGATGAAAATACCTTCATTTTTATACTTACCCGGTAGCGTTGAGCTAGCCTAACGTCTTTCGGAGCCGTCTCGGCCGAGCCGAGCACCGTCGGCTTTGGATCAGCATGGACGGTTTCCGCAGATCATTTATAATCAATTGAATTTGACTCGAAGTGAACGAAACTCCTTTTACAATTCGGAAAATTCTTTCGGATTTCCAAAGACCATTCAATCGAGATGCTTCCCACGATGCGTTCACTTGGCCGTACGGCTCGTGGGGTTCCACTGCGCGGAAAATCAACACCCTCTCTGTTAGTCTTGGATGACTATCTTCGCATCTCAGCGAAACATTTTGAGCACTTGCAGCCTCAAAAATTACGAGTTGAAGTATCTAATACCTATATCCCGCAGGGAACTGCTGAAGAAAAAAGCAGTTTGGTCGAGAAGCTCTACCCATATGATATCATCTCCACGATGCGTGAGCGAACTCCATTCCCTGGGGAACTGCTACGCCAACTGCCCAACTTGAAGTTACTGTTATGTACTGGTACCCAGTTTGAGACCTTTGATCTCGAAGCTGCCAAGGGTCTGGGGATCACAGTTGCTTCAGCGCTAGGTCGTGGCCGAAGTGACGGAACACAGCATAAGCAGGACATTCGCAAAGGAGGAAGTCATCCTGCAACGCACCATACCTGGGCTATGATCCTTGCTCTGGCGAGAAATATTGCAGTAGACGATGCTTCCATCAAAGCTGGCGGGTGGCAATCAGACATGGCTGTTGGTCTATCCGGAAAGACGCTGGGGGTTGTTGGTCTGGGAAGGCTAGGAGCAGCAGTGGCGAGAATCGGGTCTTTGGCCTTTGGCATGAAGATCAAATGCTGGAGTAGCAGCTTAGACCAAGCCAAGGCTGATGAGATGGCTGTCAAGCTTGGTCTGCCTATTGTGGATGAAGATGGAGACAAGACCTTTGAAGCAGTGAGCAAGGAAGAACTCTTCGCGACTGCTGATGTAGTCACTCTACACTATGTTTTGAGTGAACGCTCCCGTGGTATTGTTGGCGCGAAGGAACTTGCTGCGATGAAGAAGTCGGCGTTGCTGGTTAACACTTCCCGTGGAGCACTCATTGATGAGGCGGCATTGCTGGAGGCAGCCAATGGGGGTTCTATCCGTGGCGTTGCACTCGATGTTTTTGAGTCTGAGCCTCTACCTGCAGATAGTCCATGGCGGTCTCAGGACTGGGGAAAGGATAAGAGTCGGGTTCTGGTAACGCCGCATATGGGTTACGTTGAGGAGGGTATCATGAATAACTGGTATGCTGAACAGGCTGAGAATCTCGAGAGATGGCTGGGCGGAAAGGATGTTCTTCACCAATTGGTTTGAGGCAGTGATTTGTCCTTTTAGTATGAATGCAGATTGTATAACTAAACAAAGGAGAGAAGACATCTCAATGTAAGTGACACATTGCGTGTGGTATATTAAAGAGAATCTAAACAACTCTCAAATCATATCTAAGATAAGTCATCAACGCCATCGTATGAAAGAAACCTGCTCTAATAATATCAATAAATACATTCTAAATCATCTTCATTCTCGCTCTTAATCATCTCATCAACCGCCGACAAGAGCACTGAGTAACCAACAAACTCACTCCTCGGCTGACTTATTCGCCTCAGGCTCTTGTCCAACAATTGACTCGAGTTTCTCTCGGAACGAATCGTCATAATAGCTCATGACAGAGGACGTCCGCGCCGTGTCCATCGACGTGCGAGGCGACGGGGCATACGCGCTGCCATCCGCTGAGAAGATGGACTCGCGCACCGACGCGGAGTACTGGCTGCTTGTGTTGCGCGCTGGGAGTTGGAGGCGCTTGGTGGTGGAGGATGTGACGGAGAGGTTCTTCTTCTCGAACATGGCGAGCTTGTCGGAAACGGAGCCAGCTCGTTTCTGAAGCGCGGTCAGGTCGTTGTTTGGTTTGGTGGTGTCTTTTTCTTCTAGCTTGCGCATCCAGGCGAGGCGGTCGGTTAGTGCGCCTGGGCGCTTGGAGTTTACTCTGCTGAGGGGGGTTTGAGGTTCTGAGGGTGACTCGGTGGCCTTGGGGGGAGGTCCGAGGCTGGTGGGTCTCTTGAGGGCCAATTGAGGGTTTCGTGGGATTTGAATTGCCTTGGATGGTGTAGCGGTTGACGATGAGTCAATCGGGCTGGTGTTGAGTGGCCTTGGTGGCGGGGGCATAGCTAACCGTGCCTCACGCTCTGCAGTCCATCTTGGTGATTCTTTCACAGATGGAGTAGTTGGATTGGTGATGAGACTTTCATTCGGCACCAGGCGAATAGTGGCGGTGCGTAGTGCATTTGAATCGTGATCTTCGTTAGGAGCCTGGAACATGGTCTCCAGGTCTAGAGGTAATGACTTGCGATGGTTCTTGAGGTTCTTGACAGGCTGGTGAATTAAATGTCTAGCCTCGACAGGTCGCCCGCGGTCCAAAATACTAGGCGTCGTCGAGCGATCTGGACTGCTGAGGGCTTCCAGCGCCGATGCCCGCGCTTGGTGCTGGTCTGCATCGCTGCTATCGATGAACGTCAAGGGTCGAGAGGCTTCAGGGCGATTAACCGGCTTCCGCGAAAAGTGATGACTAAGTCTCGTTGACGCGTCGACAGGCTGCTGCTGCTTGTCGGCGTCCTTAGGCTGGAGGAGCCAACTACTCGGGAGACGCAGGCTCTCGAGGCCGTTTAACTGGACATCAAGGCGAAAGTCGGGCGCGTTGTTGGACTGCGCGGCGTGATCGGACCTGACGTCGGGCTTGGATTTGGCTTTATTGAGGCGGCGCAGCGGGATAAGGCTGGAGAGTTTATGGGCCAGCGGTCGCCACAGAGGTTTATCGTTGCTGTTGCTGCTGCCGGTCTTGTTGCCTGCCATTGTCCTGTCTTACGACTCTCTTATCTTTTTCCAAGAATCAAAAGGGTCGCATCAAAGGTACCGATTGCATCACACACTATTCTGGCTGCTGTAAGAAGCAGTCATAAGTTTTGGCTGCTCTGTGTTTGTTTACAGGTGCATGTTTTGGTTTTGGGGCGCAAAAGGGGCGAGGAATGCGTTGCATTGCTCGCTTGACGCTACCCCCTTCATTGTTTCAAATGACCCTGTGCCTAGTTCGGGCTTAGCCGATATTACTGCATGATTCTACTATAGGCTTGACTTGTTTGGGTTAAGTCTTCTTCGGTAAAAGAGGTGGGGTAGACTTGGCTGAGGTTGCATTCTAACGGCCTCACTAACCTATAGTCCAGTAATTGGGAACATTCAAAGAGATACTCAATAGTAAACGATAGACTATGAAATAGATAGAGAAGTTCAAGTAACTTTAGAATGGAAGGACTACTCTTTGCGTAAGTTGGAAGGCTCAAGTAGGAAACTGGAGTCGTTGTCTGTGCTTTCCAATCATCTCGCCAAAACGCAAGTGTCATCAAGCTTAATGCTATGCAATTCACGGTTGAAATTCTTCACAGTCACGGTCCCAGGCAACAACGCTATAGTAAATTGGATGCCAAGCGCAATTGCAATATTGAAATGCAATTCAATCCCGTGATCCTTCATGTGATCCAATGACGTCTAGGGATCCTCAGGATAGGTTTTCATAACGCATTTCATTCTCGGAATGCACACTAACGCTATTGAATCACCTTGGCAACGGCGCTTGATTAATTTAATGGGTTTGTTCCCGACAACATTTAGCATCGTCATACAAATGACGTTTTACAAGATACTCTCGAAACTCTTTATGTCTCACAACAGCTCAGTGCGTTACCTGAGTGTGATGCAAACCTTGTTTTAAATGCCAGATTTAAATAAAATAATAAATAAAACTAAAAGGAATATATAATAAATAAAGGTAAATGTAAAGTAAGCGTCATCCTCCTGCTATAAGTCTAACTGATATAAGGTTGTCCTGTTGTTCTTAGTAGTCTTCTCTAGTCTTCTGTTTAAGGCATTTAAATAGAATGCCTAGTACTTGGCACGCTTCCTGGGTAGTTATGCTCTGCCTGAAATCACACAGGAGGAGCATTATATCTAAGAAGTAATAGTTTGACCTTTAGTGCATCCTTCCACCTATTTTATATACTTACAAGATAATCGTCCAGGAAGCTCTGTATATTATTATTTAATTTGGGTATATACTTTCAGATTCTAATCTGATCTCTAATCTAATCTCTATACATAAGCCAGTAGAGTAACCGGTCAGAACATATGTAGGGATATTAATGTTCTAAATACCGGGCATTTCGCCCTCTCTATACTTGTTTCCCAGAGGATATTTCTTAATTATAGTGAACTGGCAATTCAGAATACTACCTCGACAGATGTTCTCGCGATAAGAGTCCCTAAATCCTTCTCACGTAGTAATAGTCTGTAAATGCGGAGGGCGTTCCGCAGCGATAAGTCTAAACCTTAGAGGGCATGCTGCATGATAGATAACTAGCCAGGAATAGAAAGGTTATCATGGTGCTATCCTATAGCGCATTAGGATCTCGACAACCTTTTCCTGGATCAGACTTAGCTCATACGGTTGAACGAAACCCCATACTAGCTATCTTTATCCGCTATTCCCGACTCTATATCATTACCCGCTAGGCTTAGATCCGACAGAACATAACCGGCTACCGCCAGCCCATTTCCGCTGCCTTGATGCGATGTGATGAGGGTATATTATAAGCGACTCGCAGCTTTAGATTACGAATTGTAGTTCTCTCTTTCCCCTTTTCACTGAAACCCACCATACCATAAAAAAACACCATGGATCCTTCATCTTTCTGTGTTATTTTTGTTCCTGGCGCTTGGCATCCGGCACGATGCTTTAAGGCAGTGGGTGACATTCTTGAGCACGCTGGCTTTAACGTTGACTATGTCGACCTTCCTTCAGTTGGTGCAGAGAAGATGCTCACCGACTTCACCCCAGACGTCGCGGCCATTCGACAGGCCATATCCCAAGCTGCCGCCAAGGACCAAAAGGTCATTCTCGTCGCTCACTCATATGGCGGCATCCCTTCCTCAGAGGCAATTGGCGCCTTTGGGCCTGGCGGCGCTGTTGCACACTTTGTGCTTTGCTGCTCGTTTATCGTTCCGAAAGACAAGTCCTTAATTGCTGCTTTCGGCGGTCAAGACCTCCCATGGTGGTCCATCTCAGAGGACAGACTTTCCGTCGAGGCATCTACACCGGAGAAAATCTTCTATAATGACCTGTCGCCTGAACAGGTCGCAGCGATTGTACCGGTTCTAAAGCCACATAGCTACCAGGTCTTCCATACGCCGCTTACATATGAAGGGTGGAGGCACGTGCCGACAACGTACATTTACTGCTCTTTGGATGCTGCGATCCCTATTCATATCCAGAAGCTGATGGTTGAGGAGACAGCTAAAGGTGTTGATATCGATACTCAGGAGATTAGTGCAGGACATAGTCCTTTTATTAATATGCCTGAGGAAGTTGCATCTTCTATCCAGAAAATTGCAAAATAAGTTTTAAGGGGGGCTTTTTTATGTTTTCTTTCTTGATATAGCTATATCCATATATTGTCTCTAAAGTGAGTTTCCAGTAGACTGTCGCCGATTTGCGAACGTGATAAATTCCGCCCGGCACGGGTCGAGGAAGTAGCCCTGAGTATTGAAGCCATGGTAGAAGCTTCAGTTATCCTGTAGCGCCGTATAATTATTCTGGCTTGCGGCCGTATACATAGCGCACTACAAAATAACCATGTATCTTGCGGTTGCGAAGGGCCTTTCGAATACCCATCAGAAACACCTGATACTCATCCTTTGGCCACTGCAGCACATTATTCCACAACAGCAGAGTATATCCTTGAATAACCTGTAAGCATAGAATAGAATCAGCAGATAGGCTCAGCATACCTTCAATGTCATTCTCCAACGTCAGCTTGACAAATCGGCCGACCTCGGCCAGCCTTGGGTCTTTGGGCCAATCCCCAATAGGAATCTGTGATCGCACATAAAGTCAGTCTCGTAATCGCTCTCTCACCGACTATAAACTCACCTTGTAGTCCGCAGTCTTGATGTCCACAAACCCCGCCTCTTCCATCCCCTTTGGTTGCAACTCATGCACAAAGAACGTTCGACCAATAGCTTTACCGCCCTCTTCATACAGCTTGTTGCACAACTTATAGACCTCTTGTTCTTCAGCTGTACCATCATCGCTGCGAAAATGGATATCGGCTTCAACAGACTCAACCCAACCGCCTGGCGTACAAACACGGTAGGCCTGTTGGTACAAAGAAGTCCAGTCTTGGATGGCACCGAAAAGATAACGCATGTGGACGAAATCAAAAGTGTTGTCTTTCCAGGTCCATGTTTCGGTGGCATCGTCGATCTCGAAACGCACATTTGGGGGAACCCATTTTGGCTGTGTTGGTGAGAGATCAGTTGCTGTTACTTCTGCTTGGGGGAATTGGTCTGCGAAGTCTCTGGGAGTCTGTCAGTATCACGTCGTTTCAAGGAGCCTGAAGTTATCATGCATTGCCCATATTCCTAGTCTGTTTGTTAGCTTTGGGTGTAAGTGAGGTATTCGGAGACCTACCGCTTCCTGTCCCAACGTCAAGCGCTTTCTAGTTATATATTAATGCCGACTGTTCGTGACCTCGATACGATCACTCTACATACCTGGACGTTGTCTCCAATGGGAGCGAGATATAGCTGACCGTCGAGAAGAACCGTCAAGTAATGGTGGCTTGAGTTATGATGAGCACGTGGCGTGAAGGGTTGAGGATATGGAATCTCACCTAATGTCAACAGACTCTAGTTGTTGTTCATCATTGGGAAAAGAATATTCAGTGACGAACTTGTCGCTATGGAACGTGCGACCCTGAATACTTCTGTAGTGAAGGATGCTTGAAGAAACAGATGCAGTGGAGCTGTCACTAAAAATCGTTATCAGAATGGATTGACCATGTCGGTAAGAGTAAATCTTACGCGTCTGATTCTAGTGTTGAATCGGCGTCGTCCTGGACATCCTTTTCAAAACATTAGCATAGCTAGTAGCATAGAATACTCCACAAAACCTCACATCATCGTTGTCAGCGGCGGGAATGAGTTCACCCCGTGGAGACGGGGTTGACTTGGGCCCAGAGGCCGGGGATGACGGCCCAGTCGGCGTTTTGGTCTTTGGCGACGACATGAGGAATTATCGCAATGCGACGCCGAATCAAAGTGATTGCGAGAGATATTTTTTACAGTTTGAATTGAGTGGACGTGAGAGGGAGAGGGGAACCCTGGCCTCGCCAATGACCTGTGCTGACGTTGCATCATGGTGGGCTGAGTAACAGCCATTTTTATCAGATCATATCATGATCTAAGCACGGTTCATTGACGTTTAAAAGTGAGAAGGCGAGACTGCAACAATACACACAACTCACGTCGCGCAGATACAGCTGGATCTACTGCTGTGAGAGGGATAGTAAATTCTTAATTGAACTCTATCCATTATCTAAAAGGTCTAGAAGAACGCGAAATTGAACTTGCAGCCTTTGAGTCAGCAACCCATAGTATCTAAACATTGATTGGAGATTCTTTCTTTATCCAGATTTTCACCGTCCCGAGTTTTCTAGTCCGCTTTTGTCTCCCCAGAGGGAAAACTCCATAAGGTCTTGACCTTTCTATACAACAGTATTGTGCGGCCTACAAGACTGCCAAAAACTAGCGGCAGTCCGTACCGAAACCATGTTCAAGGTTGCCGAGAGTTCACAATAGGAATGAATGGCTTGTTTGCCAGTTCAAGTGTCTCTGGCGTTCCATCGGCCTTTGTGCCAGTGAATGACTGACACGCCTGAAGCATAATCTGCACAACTTGCTTTGGCTGACTCAAGAACAGCGAATGGCTAGTCTTCAGCTCGGTATGAACCACGCGAGCACCCAGCATCCTCACCATCCCGATCTGAGCTCTCTGGACAAGGATAGGCAGCCCCTGATCTTCAATAGTTCCAATGAACCATACAGGCACATCCAACCACCCGGAGTACGAGTACTCCCTGCCTTCAAATAGTGCTTTGAGGCTTTGCGTGGTGAGCATAGAAGTCGCGTGATCGGCCTCGGCGGTCGGTAGATCGTGATAGAAGAATTTCTGAGGACGGACTGTGAGATCTGCATATCCGGTCTTTTTGTTGACGCGGAAAAATGGTGGAGTTATGTTGAGAAAGTGGTCCATGAAGGTGAGCCCTGTGAAGCAAAACCCGGTTGCAATGGGGATAATACCGACAACGTGTCCAGTCTCCGGTGTTGGTTTGCTGGACGTCGGTGTTGTCGCCGAACTTTGGCCTAACGCGGATGACTCGGTTGGTCTAGAGAAACCTTTAACAGCACTGCTCCCCACCGTTCCTCCATAAGAATGTGTGATAACAATCACGTCCAGGCCATTTTCTGTTTCTTGTCTGATGGCACAACGGACGGCCTCAACGTCGTCTTCGAGTGTAGCCATTGGGTCATCCATGGTTGTTGGAAGAGTGACGGGAATGCATCGTAAATCATGTTGGTTTTGTAGCTGTTCCATTACTTTGCGGTAACATGATGGCTTATGCCATGCGCCGGGGACAAAGACCAAGCTTGTTTCGTTGGACATTTCGTCGGAGTGGCGACAGGATGATATAGTGATAAAAGACAGACTACCAAAGAAACACTCCGTAGAGAACAGAGAATTAAGGAAGAGCGCTGAGGCGGACTCTAAATAGCCAAGAGCAACGCGTGGAGATAATAATCAGATATGGGCAGGCATGATGGAGAGTTGATGATCACTTGCCTGATTTGGACTGATTGACGAGCGGCTTTGAGGGACAGCGGAGTTTATCAACCAATCAAGTCAAACGGACGGAGCGTTTAGTGTGTACTTCGACTATCACAAATCTTCTGTCATTCTTCCAAGATCTAACACTTCCATAGTAATCCTGATTTGATCCCAATCAAGCTGGTAGATCTGCTCCTCACTTGGATCTGGCAGTGGGAAGCTCAACACTACGCAGGTGCGATAAAGATAATTTGGACCAAGTAGTAGATTGAACAGGACTACCTTGAGTATTACTGAAGATTAGGCAAGACTAATAGTATACGTTTGTCCTGAAGTGGTCTCAACCTCATCGACTCCCTTTCCATCAATCTCAAAGCTTGATCCGCCTGCAACCCTCACTTTCAGAGTATTGCCAAGTCTAGATTTGACTTTCGCTTCCACCAGAAGTCCATCTTTCCAAACGATGGATACCTGGAAGCCTCCACGAGCAACAAGTCCAGAAACAGAACCAGTCTTCACCTGGGAGCCCAGTGCAGGCAAGATATGCACAACACCAGCTTGGCTTTGGACCAGAGTCTCCGCCACCGCAGCAACAAGACCGAAATTGCTGTCAATCTGGAACGCCTGACCAGGCTCGATATTGTGAAAAAGGTTTGGCGCGGGATGGCGAGCAAGGAGAGTCTGAATGTTGTCATAAGCCTTGTCGCCGTTGAGCAACCGAGCATAAAGGGCCGCTGTCCACACGCGAGACCAGCCAGTGGATGCACCACCGGCAGCGAGTCGCAGTTCGATGCTCTTCTGGGCTGCATTTGCAAGGGTCTTGTTGAGAAGAGGGGACATTGCTCTGGCGGGGAAGAGATCGATAAGGTGTGAGTAGTGGCGGTGTCCTGGTTCAGCTTCTGCATAGTCTTTGCGCCATTCTTGGATCTGCCCTCGCGCGCCGATCTGGGTTGGTCGTAAACCATCTCGGTAGCCCTTCACCTTCGAAAGAACCTTGTCTGTGCTAAGGTCTATGCCAAGGATGTCTGCAGCCTCGATGACGTCGGAGAAGAATTGACGCAGTAGAGAGTTGTCCATGGTGATGGAAATATCAAGAGATTCTTTGCTGCCAGCCTTTGACCCATCCTTGGGAATAATGAAAACATTTTCGGGCGAAGTCGAAGGTCCAGAGGTCCATTTACCATCAAACTTAAACAAGTAGCAGTCGAAGAATGCCGCAATGTCTTTGAATAGTGGCCAAGCTTTCTGTCTCAAAAACGTCTTGTCACCAGTAAATCTATAGTGCTCCATCATATGCTGAGAAAGCCAGAGGTTGCTCGATGGCCAGATGGTATAAGCTGTTCCACTGTCGTGAGGAGCCGAATCACCCCAGAGGTCAAGATTATGGTGCGACACATAGCCTGGACAGCCATACATCTTGGTGGCAACTTCTGATCCTTTATCGCGGCTGCGATACATGAGATCCCAAAGCGGTCTGAGGGTGTCCGGGAGGTCGGTTGTCTCAGCTAGCCAGTAATTCATCTCTGTGTTGATGTTCACGGTGAATTTGCTTCCCCTGTTTCATTGGTTAGCTAGCATTCTCACACATCCATTACAGAGCTGGATGCGATTTAGGTAGACTTACCATGGAGGATTATAAATGTCGTTCCAAATACCTTGCAAGTTTGCTGGCACTCCTAGCCCAGGACCGCCAGTGTCTCTAGAGGAAGAGACAAGCAGGTGGCGGCCAAACTGGAAACCCAGTGTAACAAACTCAGGGTCATCGTTCGGGTCACTCGAGTATGCACTGACTCGCTTATCAGTTGGCTGACTCGAGGTGCTGTTGTTTGATCCGAGGTCAAGGTCCACGCGCTTCATCAAGTTCTGATGGTCTGAGATGGCTTCAGCTTTCAGAGACTCGAACCCACGCTTGACTGCCTCGTCTAACTTAGCCACAAGGCCAGCTTTCCAGGTAGCCTCAGAACTCCACTGGAAGCTTGTTTCTACATCTAAGAGAAGATCAACCGTGGATGCTTTCGTGATGTTCAATGCAGACCCTCCTGCCTTTACAGTCCCTGAAGTGTGTATTATGGTTAGCTATTAACGTTCGTTGTTTGACGTTTTATCGAAGCTAAACAAAACGTACCATCATTTGAAACAACGCGAAGGCCTGTAGTGAAAGGAATCGCGTCAGCTCCTGAGCCTCCAATATCCATCGTGATGTTGTTTGCCCCTGCAACAGCGAGGTTACTGATGACACCTCTGTCGCGCTCAAGGCTCACGCCGATCTCGAGGGATCCATTCTTGCTTGCTGTGAAACGCGCTGCAATGACTCCCAGAGGGAAGTTGGCTACAACTTCGCGACTATTCTCTTTGTCAACTCTCATGATCTGCTAGAAAGACGGATGTTGAGACTAGATGGCACTTACGTGTATGTGACTCCATTGACATCGTAGCTTACACCAGTATTGCCGCTCAGAGTATCAAGCCATCTTTCGTAGTTTGAGATATCTTTGGCCTGGTGCCCAAAGTCCAACAACAGGTTTCCTGTCACGCTGTACCACCTGTTCTGAGGGGGTATCGCAAACATGTCACTTTTGGCGAACCCCGCAGCTCCCGTGTAGTCATTTTGAGTCAACAACTTGCGAGCCTTGGGAAATCCTTCCAAGGAGCCAGGATTGACACGGTCTTGGAAAGTACCGCTCCATACCGAGTTTTCATTAATGATGATCTTTTCCGAGACGGAGCCTTGAACGAGTGCACCCAGTCTCCCGTTGCCGACAGGTAGAGATGTCCGGAAATCGCTTCCTGGGGTAGTATACCAAAGGTGCCGCGAGCCTGAGTAATTACCTTTCTGGGCAGCTACTGAGGTTGCAAGAGCAATAAAGACGTATAAAAAGAATAGATACATTTTCAGTTGCCAGTCATGAAAGGAGAATTTATCTGGTTATATCTAAAGTAACGTTGGAGAGGAAAGACCAAGTTAAATAGAAGTTGAATCAGACCCAGTGATCCCCTTCACCCCCAAGGAAATTGGGGGTAAAACGTCAACTTGATCACAAGACTGACTTATGTGCAGTGATCGAATTTGACTTCGTATTCTATACAGCAAGATCTACAGAGATCCTTGTTCTATGTCAATTAACGTGTTTGCCTCACAATGCCAATAGGCTTTCAGTCGGGTCACGGGGTAATTCCATGAAGAAACTAACCCGTGGCCCGACGCGTAGCCATGCCAATGCAGCTGAATTACGAGCACGTCCGTAAATAGCCGACGGTATTTTTCTGTTAAATTAGAAACTAACGTTAGGTAACTTTGATCAATTTATCCGTGCCATCGATTGCCAGCGTGCATGATGATTAGACGTGGATGTGATCGACAGTGATCCTTGTTCCACATCGCCCATAGACATCTTCCCCGCATTCACTCATCATGGCATACGAGAAATAGCCGTCGGAATCGTTGACTTGGTTGAATTCTCCGAGACCTCACGCCATTAAAAGCCAGACCCGGAAAGCCATGTCAGTCTCGAAGGAGAGAACAGCCCTTGTGCCTGAGCCCGAGCTTTTCGAGTTTCTCAAGATGCAGAAGCCTATTCCTCCTATAGATTGACCCTTGCAAGACGCTCAGAATCCACCGTCGTCTACCAAGTATCGATGCGACGCGCTGAGCACGCTTGTGAAGCTAAAGTGAGTATCATGAGCGGGAGCAGCAGTACGAGAAAAAAGTGGCTAAGCTGCTAGCGAATCTAAGGATAAGAGAAAGGCCACGCCTAGAACAGAGACTATTTAGCCTTCTGCAACTATTAAGGCAACTCCTTAGTGCTTTTTCTAGTTAATATATCTCTAAGTTTTTAAAATAGAACTACCCACATACCTACCCATAACGATATAGAAGTTAGACTGTCTATAGTTTTAATTGCGTAATAGGCATTTCGTTACATCAAAGTCCAGTCCTTTCGACGATCAGCGGTTCAGATTACAGCTGCATCTCGCAACGCATCAGCCTTTTTCAGCATGGCTCGATGTCGGGTGAAGTAAAGTAAGTTATGTATTATTTAACTGTTCGGGCACACTTTAGCGTTATTAGAGTCAATTAAGAAGAAACTACCGGGGTGATTTGATAATAGGTCCGACTCTATTATTGGTTCCCAAACATAAGCCGATGCCTTACAAGTGGCATGCATATGTTTCTAACCTTTGGCTAGAATTACATAGTTGTACATTTAAGTTAAGCGCAAGAATGAATTTAAGCACTCTTTAAATACTAGGTAACCCGAATAGTTACATCATAATCGGATCCCTGGATGTAATGATCTGTCTTAACTTTTCTTATCTGTGAATATAATACAGACTAGGTATTAATCCTTCCAAGAGCCATCCAATGCCTTGTTGCCACCATTCAAGCAGCCAAGTCTGCAGAAGCAAGATGACCTAATCGGGACATCGGCCTCGGCCTCGGCCGACTTGAGTAAACTCTTGATTATGACAGCCTCGGCATCTCTCCCCAGGCGCTTAAGACACTCATAATATCCATGCAAAGCCCACACGTTCCTAGGATGCTGATGACCACGGGTCAGGCCTTCACGTAGGCCAAGGTCCTCAGCATACGCATTCGCTGCTTGCTCAACCATGCCTTGCTCGAGGGAGAGCGCCCCGTATGGGTGCCTGGCAGGAACCATCCAGCCCCAGGGTTCTGTATATAATAGAGAATCTTCAGCCTTGATAGCCTCTCGCAGTGCCTCAAAGGCAACACCATAGTTCTGGCGTTGGTACTCAATCTCTCCATCCAGCATAGAGGTGGCTACCTTTAGCACATCGACTATACGGTTGGGATAATCGAGACGCGAATCTGGAACCCGCTTAGCAGCTTCCCGAAAAAGGCTGCGTTGCGTGTCGGCCTCCTCCAGTCGGTTAAGGGAGGCACATGCGATACCCTTTCCATAATAAATCATGACCGTAGTGACACAGTAGAGTTCCTTATCCTCCGGTATAGTTAGACCGAGAACCTCTCCCCACATGCCGAATCGGATGTAAACGTGTACGCGAACCGCTAGAAAGAATTCAAGCCAGTCGGCCATGGGAGGCGATTTTACTGTCAACATTTCCTTTGTGATAGTCGCTTCCATTCGACCGCATGCCTCCAAGGCCCGTTCCCTTTGCCCTGCTAACATACAAGCATAAATAAGAGAGTGATAGTCATGGAGCCGATAAAAGCTATAGAAGTTCACACCGCCATGCTTGGCAAAGTATCGGTCGTCAGCGAGGGTAGCCTTATGATTGTATAACATGGAGCGGCGATACTCGCCGACAAGCACATCAATATGTGTTGGCATATGGTACATATGACCTGCATCAGGAACCAGGTCACGAATAATGTCGCAAGCTGGTAAGGCAACTTCTGGCTCATCCGATCTCTCCATTAGATGGATGTAGAGGTGAGGTATGCCTGCGTGACCTCGTCCACCTGGCATGCGCATACCTCTTTCCAAGGTAGCGCGAACTTCAAAAACTGGTGATGAAGCAAGCGGTTTGCCAGTTTTGATATCAAACATCTTTCGTGGCATCCAGTTCATCAGAGCGTCGGCAAACAAAGCCAAGACGTCAAGATGGTCGTTGTACCTTTCGTAAACGTCACGCATCTGATCAGCGTACGTTTTGTTGGCTATATCTAAATCTTCGGGAATCTCGGCAGAAGGATAGCGCTTCTCCAAAGCTTCGATCAAAGCCTTCTCCATTGACGAGATGTAATCAGTCTTGCTTAAAGCTAAAGCAACCTGGTTAATCTTGTGACATTTCGCGTAGGTTCGAGCAAGATCGTCTCGGTCAAACATAGCCCATGTCTTATTGTAGTTCGGTCCTGCAGCGTAGGCGACACCCCAATAAGCCATGGCGCAGTCTGGATCGTGGGCGATGCATTGCATAAAGCATCGGCAGGCTTCTTCATGATTGAAAGAGTAAATCCAGACTAGACCACGGTCAAACCATCCTTGGGCTTCGGAACTCTTGGTCGTGATGGGCATATGATATTTGCCGACGTCGAAGTAAGGCTCCTTGGTTGACAGCTCCCTGGGAACTTCGAACTCAAAAGGCATCTTTGATATATGGTCAGTTCTGATCGTTGTTATCAGAGGCTAATAAACAAGCAAGTGAGATAACTTACTTCAATAAGAGAGATAGTGTTGATTAGTTTAAAGTAAACGAATTGTAAACACAGGACTCTTCTGTCCACGAAGTGCCGCGCCAAAGATGCAAATCAGAGTAGTGAGTTACAATGTCGCTGCTTTTTTGACGGCCTCTAGAACGATTGTCTGGCATTTCCCCGAAAGGCCGAGGTTCATCATCAAGGTCATCTTTTATATGAGCTAATTGAGTCCCAGGGTGGAAAGCGCAACCGATCTCGGCCCCGGGGTTTACGTGTATAAAGTCTCCGCTGTCTATGAGTCATTTACTCCTTTCTGTTTGTTCAAATCATCTGCGTTTTCGTCGTCGCCTGTTGTGTACCACGTTCGATTGTCTAGTCGAATCGGTAAAAGACAGGCCCGCGTCGGGTGCCATTGCCCCTTAAAACCCCCCTTGGAATGCCTGATCGCGGCATATAAGACCTTTGTCTGCCTGTCCTCTTGCGGGGTGAATTTTCTTCTCCCGACATCTGTCAGTTGTTATTGGTTCATATTTCGATACTCCGAAAATGCATTCTGTCGCCTTGCCGTGGCCCCGTAGCAAAACGCCGGCCACTAATTTGATTCGGTGCTAGACTAGAACTCACTGCGATTGCACCATATCTGTTCAAGCTTTTCGAGTAACCATGTTTGGGGGAAAAGTACAATAAGTGGCCGCTGTGGAGTTCCATTGGTATACAGTCAGCCAACCAGGATGGGGCTTGGAAAATTCGTTGAGGTCTAAGTGGTTCGTGATGTCATGGCCCCCGCTGGGAGATTAAAAGTCACCGCAGTCTCCACATGTGCGGCGACTTTTAGGAAACTCATCTCAGTCATCTGGTCCATCAAGGGACGGCGCCTTTTTACCGTGTCGTGTAGAGTCTTGGGCCACTTGCAGGCGAATGGTACCTTTCGGCGTCGAAAATCAAGAAAGAAAGGCAGAAAATGGAATCTCTCACGAATTCAGCCTCTTCTCAAGAGTTACGGAAGACATGTGACCACTGCAGTACGCTTGCCCATCTATTCCAATTCGGTTTGGCCCGCCAGTCATTTGGTTAATTATGGCTTTCATTAATGACTAACCATGGGATCGTCATACAGGGAGGCGCAAGATCAAATGCTCTAATCAAAATCCATGCACCCGTTGTCAGAGGTTTGGCTTGCCTTGTCAATACTCTCCAACTCGACCTATTGGTCGCCCATCAAAGCAACAAGTCACTCCACCATCTGACTCGAGCTCCGCTTCCTGTCAGCAAAGTTCTTATTCTTTCAACTGGAATGAACTTGCTCGGACTGGGGAACTTGAGATACCAGGAAATCTCGCTGAGACCATGACTCTTAATACCTCGGGAGCTCCTATGACTTTTCCGACTACACCAGATGAACTTTCATGGCCTGAATGGTCCGCATTGGATACCATAATAAACACTATACATCCGTTGAATAGCTCATACCCAGATCAGTCACTTCAAACTCGTGAGGAGTTACATGCAACTGATAATGGTAACGGTGCGGACGTGGGATTGCAGTCACAACAAGATACAAACTCGAACGCACAATGTCGTTGTGGAGAGCTCGTCAGAATGCACATGAACAATAAGAAAGCCGACGTTGACGACCTATCGGAGTTTATAGTGGCACAGCGCCAATCGAAAGACCTAGCACTCCAAGTCTTGTCCTGTACCGGATGCGGCAGCCTTGACAGTTCCCCTAGCCAAATCCAAGGAAACGTGCTTCTTTTTGGAGCAATAATGACGGACACTCTGTCTTCATACCAATCCTTCGTCCGATGCCAAAAGCAATGCGCTCTTACATCCCCCGATGAACGATGCGCCACTCAGCTATATCTAGCATCCCAGAACCCCAGCTGTCCAAATATAGAGTTTCAGTTAGAACGACAACACGCTTGGCCTCTGGCAAAATTCTTGCTTCGCATCGAGATCGATCATCTGAGTCGGGTATGCATTACCTTTCTCAGCCGACAGTGGCGTGTACACGAGAGAGGGCATGAGACGTGCTCTGCAACGACATGTAAGAAGGACAAGTTTAGTAAAGTGTCGATTCCAGCAGACTTCTGCCCTCGAAGTGTTGAGCCCACTACGTTCTTTAACTGTTTCCGTACAGCTAAGCACCTCCAGTCTCTCATAGGAGGCGTACGAAAAGATTTAGAACAATAGAGTATTACCAATGCAATATCTGGACTTACACGCTTATGTCTATTGTGGGCTGATAAAGTTTCTAGTAGCTACTCTTTTAAAGTTCTTATTTATTTTAAATAATAATTAGTATTTTAAATCATTACTATTAATGCTTTAATAAATCGCTTGAAAAGACTATTAATAG
>JAAOAS010000380.1:0-39865 GCA_013396035.1 Fusarium pseudocircinatum
GACTCTCTTTATTAGCTTTAACTTACTATACTACTTAGATTATTAATTATTCTTTCCTTTTATAATATATCGTTAAGGAGAAAATATATTTACCAGAACTGGTCTTAGTTTAATTACTATTGCCCTCTATACTGGATATATATAGATCTGGCCTCTCAGTTCCATGTACTACGAGGTCTACTCGTGTTTAAACCTGCAGATCGCCATGATTGCTAGCATCGGCTTTTTCTTCCTCTGTCATCCCTTCGTAGGCGGGACCCTCTTCGACCGGGAGCGTAAAGGTCCTCAAGAAAGGCTCTGCTTCAGTCTTTCCAGTCGAGGCCATCTTGCTGAGAATGTGACTGCTGATTTTTTCGAGTTGTTAAGGTGAGTGAGTTAATGTAAGACAGAACTTTCTAAACCGTACTAAGACGAAACGTGCTTATAAATAGTTCTACCCCCAAGTTTAAACCACCGCTTCTTCACTGATGTCACCTTATCTGTCTCGAACAAAAGGTCGATTGGCACCCGAACACCGCCTGACCTGTCCGTTACTAAAACAGGTTCTTGGCTGCGTATGGGATCCAATCATAACCAGGTTTGTCTTTCAACACCCTGGTAATGAGGGGACCGGTGAGAAATGGCTGCATAGCGGGCCGGGCGGATTGTGTCAGATCATCCAGCCCCACTGAGAAGAGACAGAAAAAAACAGCGCACTTCTGGGAGCCTCTCTAGGGGAGGAAAGAAAACTCGGGACCTTAACCCTAAGTGATGAAAATACTTAGGTAAATTTAGCCTAAGTTTAGGGGACTCTTTGCTAAGTTTATTTTGACACCCTGCATTAAGGTTCGGTGTTTTCTTACCCCCTGAGGCCTCTGGTGTCGAATTCGATTAGTATTTCTGTCATCCCTTTTTTCAGCTGTGGTAAGTCGTATTCATGCTAATCAGTGTCTGCCAAGTAGCTGTGCATTGCATATCAGGCCTCGAAACAGACCTCTACGCCTGGCTGGCATGAATCAGGCTTCTGAATCTGAATCTTTCGCCTAATCTCGAAGCACTACGGTTCACACTACCCAACCATAACAACTCATAGCTATCAAAGAGCTTCGCGTCATTAACAATACGACATTTCGAAAATCATATCTAGCCTCCTACGTAACTCAAAGCAAGCATGTCCAAAATCATCGAAATCAGAAGTCACCCTGCCAGCGCCCTGTGGCTATTGGTGCTATTTTTCAGCTTTCTGGACTGCACCATGGCAGGTTTGCTTGATGATGGAGACGACTTCAGCAATAATCTTGTTTCAGATCTTGCGCCGTACGTCCAAGAAACTTGACTTCCATGTGAGTGTAGGCTGACTTGAATTCATAGTATTTTGGCTTTATTTGGTGAAAAGGTCACTACACAGTTTATGAGTCAGTCCACTGGATGGGCTGACTGTATTCTGCTTTCTATGGCTCCAGTTGGTATTGTCACTATAATCGTCAGCTCGATCCGGGTTGGGGGATATCGCTGGCTGAAAGCGATTGTTGGACGTGCCAGGGAGAATATTGTCGCTGCTGAGCTCGAGGTTATGTCCTCAACTTCCCACGAAGCGTGTGAGCTCTGGAACGGAAGGACAGTTGTTAGATGCCCCGGAGCCGCAGATATCTGTGAGTTCATATGCATCTATCCCACGGCTACCACGGATCAAAAGCTGGTAGTCAAGAATAGTGGGATCAAGTCTGTGCGGATCATGGATATTTCAGCAGCTACTGATATGAAATATATGAGAGTCCGAGAGAAGAAAAGGAGTAAGCGCCAATTAACCCCCTTATTCGGGCCCACTACTGACAATAGACTGAAGGCGCTTTTTGCAAATTCACGCGAGATTTGCGGGGGAAGTTTCATGGAGTTTGGGGCAATGTTCCGCCGCTCGCCAAGAGCACGAAACCTATCGGCGTCTTAAACATTCTACAACGAATTAAGGGCATAGGAAAAACAAGTGAGACAAGTCAAATTGAAAGAGGCCAGGCCACTTCGTCATCTGGAGTGCATCAGCAACAAGATATCAGCTTGCCATCACTGAACAGCGGCTCAGTAGGATCGGAGCCAATCACCGCACCTCAGAACGAACAAAAGCTCGGAGTCAACGAGATTCTTATTGTACGAAACCCAAAGCACCCGGCGCCGAATCTGTCCTTGAACTGTCAGGCAAATGACAAACGCTGGCATCTCTGGGTGTATGCTGTCGTCGGCATCATTATCCAGGGAGGAGTTTTGGTCTACTTTGGCTTTGTTACTGAATACCGATCTTTACGGTTCGAAAAGGAGGGCAGCCCGGTTGAGGATTATGCTATGCCACTGGCCATCACAGGTTCCGTCCTGCTTGCGATTGGGATGCTAATATGCTCTCATGTCGTCGAGAGTAGCAGTAACGAGATTGTCCACGAAGTTACGGATGCGAATACCGAGCGTACTACCGCACTGGCAATGGTTTGGCTCCAGAAACAAAGGACAGTGGCTGATCAATTCTTCCAGTCGGCAGCCATCTATCCAGAGACGACGCGATTTCAAGTATGTGCATCCAAGCGGGCTATTGGAAACGATGGCTACCAAGCCGACCATGCAGCTTCTGGAAGGCGCAAATCAGGGAAACACGGAGGCGGGCAAGACAAAACGGACGAGGCCGCTGATTGGCGTTTGAAGACGCTGACATCACTCGGGACATTTGTGAGTCTGCTCGGCATTGTGGGCCAGTTTACTGGTCTCAGAGGCATGCATTGGACGGCTTCAATCGCACAACTAGGCGCCGTGATCATAATGACTGCTCTCAGAGCAATGGTGAGACGCCACCTAGCCAATGTCATCGATCACAGAGATCTTGATCCTGGATTTGAGCTCGATTGGTTTGTCTTATCCCTGACCAATCCGAGTAGTGCCCCATGGCTTCCCGAGGTGACAAAGAGCGAGAGAGCCTGGGAGTACTCACAAATATGGAAGGATGTCAAAATGAGGTCCGGTCACTTGTGGAAGAAGCTCATGCCCGATCTTCATAATGCCGAGGCTAAGAAAACCGAACACCCTAAGGATGCCAATTCTGAGCCGGCCTTTGGCCTTTGGAAAATAGATAGTGGAGCGGATGGTAACATTCAGGATCTTCATGCCCAAGCAATTGAGGAGGCAGATGTGAGACCTGACAGTGCTTCTCAAAAGAAGAGATTCCAAGAGGTGAGCGGACTGCCTAATGCGAATAGCATTTTGCTTCTCAGACGGCACTTGGGTGAACTTGGCAATTGGAAGAGTCCTGCGATTTCAGAAGCACTAGCTCTTGCTAAGGCTATCGAGACAACCATGAACACTTTCGCTCCCTTCTTGAAGGACACAGTCAAAGAAGGCCACAACTTTACTTGGACGATGAAGGCTAAGACTAAGACTGACTCTTCCAGCCCTGCTCCCCGTGACACAATCGGCTTCAACGTCAAAAAAACACCAGATGGCTGGACAGCACGCGCCGATGAGCTCGATGCTGCGCTCTCGTTATGGCTGTATTCAGTCTCACTAGAAGCTAGTCAAGAGGGAGATTCTACGAGCGAGTTTCCTTCATCTGACGATCTATGGGTACGAGGGGGAAAAGTACAAAAACGCCGCTGCCTACAAATCCTAGGACCATCTACTCCTGGCCTACTTCGGGATCTTGATTGGTGGATGCCCAACGGGCTCAAAGGGATTCTTGCGGCAGAGGTGCAGCAGAATCTCGACCCCGAAGAAGGTCAAGGCAAGAGCTTTCATTATATGGTACAGGTAGAAAGAATCGCCTCTAGCGGGATGAGGTGGCCTCATTTTGACGAAAGTAAAATGACCCCTTCAATCGAGGAGCATCAAGCAACGGGATGTGGACCATCCGGCTTCAGCTGGAAGGATCTACCAAGTTCTAAATCGGAGGAATCGGAACAAATAACACACTGGAGGTGGCGCCCAGCTGAGGAGATTCGCGGAAGGACTCCATCCGGAGAAGCAGCCATCAGTTGCCCCCTGGTCGTTGAGTCGCAGGACTCACTCGAAAGGCTCTACGCCAGAGACATGTTTTCAAGCTTTGTTTGGGCTTTATCGAGTCATTTTAAGCCTTCATGCGTTGGCAGGACCCTCAAGGCGACGATTCAATCTTCAAACGTTACTGAGATGACGGATACAGTGTCACTGAGAAACGAAGACCTTTCAAGCCTTGCCAAGGCCATTGCAGAGCAAGGTTTATGGGCTGAGCATGAGGCTTATCTCACTTTCATACCCCCATTGAGTGCTACGGATAATCTACCGGGGGTTGACGCTGTTATTGATCTAGCCGTACAGGCTGCAATAGAGCCAGAGAAAGAGCAAGACTGGTCCCGAGCCCAGATACCATACGACTGGCTCTTTAATACAACCATGTTGTTTTCGCCAACCAGCTACGTGTATTGGAAGTCCATCGCCATTCTTTTGAGACTTCATGCCAGAATAACGTATTCCGAAATGAGGTCCTTTGGTTCCCAGAGAGATGATGTGTATGAAACACAAGATCTACTGAAGATGAGGGCCCGAATTCATTCCATGCTATACGATGAAAACCAGAATATTGTTAATGTGCGAAAAAGCCTCGAAAAAATGCTCAACATCCACAAAGAGCTCAAGCTATTTCCGTTTCCAGCAGAAATCATGTCCCCCAGTATCTGGAAATTGCTCACTTCTTTGGACGAGTGGCCACTAATCAAACCTAACGTGTTCAACTCAAAAGTGAAACGTGGAGATGCACGTGACGTTTTCAACTTCACAGAACTTCACCATACAATGCGAAGTAATTTGCTGGGCGACCAATTTATCTACTGGCGTGTTTTCATGAGGATAACTAGCGATTACATGCAAATGCACGCCGTCGACGAACTTATCGAGCTATTTAATGAGTACGTCAAGGAAATGAACTCTTCTATTGAGAGAGTGAATATATTGGAATCAGACCCGACCTGTTGGCCAGGACACTTTTCAAGAGCACTGATCGCTCCTGCCGTACAGTGCAAGAAACTGCTGCAGAATGGAGTGAATGTAAATGCTCCAGATATGGACCATTGGACCCCTCTACATCACGCGTGTCACCTAGTCATTCCAGAAAACCAATCTGAAACGACTGGTATTGATACTAATGATGAGCGAGAAACACAAACAGCCATGAAACATTTCTACGAGGATCGAGCGATTAAGAAAGCGAAGGCCCTTATCTTTCAGAGGGCCAATGTCAACGCGAAGGGGCTTGACGGCTTTACTCCTTTGCATTGCGCGGTTAGATGCGGACATGCAGGGTTGGTAGACTTACTCATTCAACATGGGGCTGAGATAAGGGCACCCGATGTCAATGGCCGTACCCCTATGCATTTGGCTGCAGCCGAGAACTATTCTGAACTTCTGCAGAAGTTCTTGAACCATGGATCTGATCTTAACACCCGTGACCGAGCTGGTAGAACTCCGGTTCACTTAGCTGTTATGCGCGAGGCTACAGGTTCGATTGAAGAGTTGATCCGTCTCAAAGCTGACCTGGTAGCAAGAGAGTCTTGTGGGCGGACCCCACTACATATTGCAGCTCTCTACAACTTTGGTGACTGTATTGACAAACTTCTTGGAAATGAAGAGGTGGCCAGCAATGGTGGAGCAAATGTCAAAGATGATAAAGGCCAAACGCCACTTCATCTTGCCGCTTTATTCAACTCCTGTGAGGCTATCAAGACGCTGCTTCCACCCGATCTCGATGGCACAGTTAACGTTCGAGATAAGGAAGGTCAGACACCTTTGCATTTAGCTGTCATGTCTGAAGCATTTGATGCTGTTGACATTCTCATGTCTAAACAGGCAAAACAATCTTGGCTTCCAATTGACAACAATGGAAACACTCCCTTTCACCTAGCTGCACGAGAAGGACGCCAGGATATGATCGAATTCATGGGTAAGCTGTTGAAAGATCTTGATCTCAACCCATTAATTCTCCTGTTGAAGACTAAAGCCGATAGAATGGGCGCATTCTCAACGGCGGTTTCTGGACATCATCTTTCATCAGCATGGTCTCTACTTGATCTTGCGGCCGAGCTTGAACATCATGGCAGAGTTATGCTGAAAGATCAGATGCTTGAAGAGGTGGATGATAGGAATGAAACGATACTTGCTAAAACGGTATACCGAGGGCCAGAAGACTTTGCGTTGGAACTGATTAAGAGAGGAGCTAATGTAAATGTAGAGTATGAGCAGAACGGGAGGAACTTGTTGCATTATGCGAAGAAGTATAAGTTAGAGAGGCTTCAAGAGGTACTGAGAAAGAAAGCTAAGAATTGGGAGGATATGCAGAACAAAAAGGACAATCGGGGATTCACTCCAGAACAATTCGCTTTAAGAGAAGGATAGTAAATCCTCTAGATAGGTATTCTCATTATGATTACGGCGCAGTCCAGTCCTATATAGTCCCAAGATCAGATAAAGGCGTCGCTCGCCGTACATTCGTTGTTATCATAGCCTCATAAATCAGTTCGTCTTTTATCCTCATCGTCCTTGAAAGGCTTCTTTGGCTGTAATCGTCAGTCATTGACGCTGCACCTCCACTTAAGACGTGGCTTACCTCCGCGGCATCCAAAAAATCAGGAGTAACCATGAGCACTATCCGATCTCAATAATGCTATACCCGTCGCCATCATGAGCGCAAAAACCACACAAACAGCGACGATGATTATCGTGGCAAATTTCGTCCAATCGTCCCCATCGAGATGTCGCATATCCTTGGTCCATTCTGGCATGTCAATCGTACCACCCTGGACCAACCACGCAATAGCGAAAATGGCGATGACGATGACGGTAAAGATGAGTTGTCTAGCGTTACGAACAGCCTCTAAGAAAGGCTGAATTCTTGACTTTGCTTTTGCCATGGCTGCTTTAGTATCGGAGGTTTATTCCCAGTGTGAAAAAGACGTTGGGGCTAGATGAAAGGTGGAAAAGTGGCATCATCGACAGGCTGGATTAGAGTGCGGCGTCTCCCCGCATATTATAGAGAGTTAATGAGATCACAAGACATTCAGCTGATGGGCTGCCATTCGCGCGTTGGGTTGTTTATGGCGAATCATGTTGGGTTTCGGATGCTTCGGAGCGTTATTCAGCCACCGGGAAACGTATGTTTGACCCCACCTCGTTCAGAACCAAGGCAGTCAGTCAATCTTGCTGACATGGATTTTGGGTGCCTGAACAAAGAAAAGACGTTAGCCTTGTCAGATATCTTATTCCCCGAGAGTCCGTTAGTGCGTAGCACGCGATCTGCATGTCAATCAGATCGGCATATCTTCGTGTATCAGTCTCTGGCCCGAAGACTCACCGTCCATTCCCCAAACTAGATGCGAGATGAATGTTTGCGTCACTGTAAACATATACAAGAGATGAATTCTGCTATCCACTGCGGTATAGCTCTGCGCTGAATCCCTGTGACCCTCGTCGGCATTTCACCCTGCGAGGCAAGGGATGATTTAAAGCCGGGGCCGCCAATTGCGGATCAAAGCACTGACTAGTCTTGGCGTCAGCCAGTCTGGAGAGATATAAATCCGTGAAGTGATTCACCTTCACCGCTAAGATCATCAAGATCGTAGACGCCTTTCAAAAAAAATAAAAAAATAAAATAAAATAAAGTGATCTATATAGTGATGCCGCGAGCGCTGAGCTAAGGCTCTGAACCACTTGAGTCAATCAAAAGTGGCCTCGACAGCATTCATCCGAACAAATCGCGACCGACGAGCAAATTACTGGAGTATGACTGACAGCAAACACTTAGTTACAATTGTTGACAATTTTATGCTATCTCACTTTGAAGTTAGGTGTTTGGCACTGACAACTCAGTCCAGTTTCTGATTCAAGCACTTTGTTCTTTGGCTTGGCCAACCGGAGACATTTCATTACCTTACTGTAAGGACTTCGATCTAATTGACCTGGAGTGAGAGGACGTTTATTTAAACACTTGATCATCTTTCGCCAGACCAAATGACGTGGCTTTTTACCGATCATTTATTACTTATTAGAAACTAAGCGAGGGCTATCTATGCGAAGTGATTAGAGGCTTGACAAGTCCGAGCTAGCCAGAACTAGATAGTTCCTAAAGAACGTTCTCGATCCTTGATTGATACGCAAGACATTAACTTCATCATGCAGTATTATTGAATGCTGGTGAGGAGCACCATGGCAAGATCAGTAATTTTAGAGTCGAGGCCTCATACATAATGGAAAGACCTTTCTGTCACATATGGCATCTTGTATCCTTCTTGCGAATATAACTATTTACTGCTACGTTAGTTATCATGAGCAAAGTGCCCTAAACACGATGGTGAGTTCTCAATAGGCTGCAAACACACAGCAACATGACTGCTAAACACATTGTCTTCGTTTGTGGACCCATCAGATCGCAGCCCAGTTGACCAAAATGAAACAACTAAAAACACCACATCCACAATTAGCCTGGTGTACCCCGCGTTCTCGACTAGCTTCCCCATAAAGCGCGGGACTACGATATCAAGATGCCTCGGCATGTTGACCGCTAGGTCAAAGTGGTGCAGGTATAAAGAGGCTGCCAAGGACACAAGAAAGTCCCAAAAGAGAAAGCGAAACCCATCGCAACCTGGACACGATTCTACAGCAAAGATGACTGAGATTCACGGTACATGTGACCCGAAATTCCACGAGGTTCGCTCTCTTCTTGAGAAGTACCTAGAGTCAGGCGAAGAGATTGGTGCCTCAATCACCATTGACATCGATGGTAGAGAAGTGGTGGATATCTGGGGTGGATACGCAAATAAGGAGCGAACCAAGCCTTGGGAAAAGGATACCATCGTCAATGTGTTTTCGTGTACAAAGACAATCACTAGTCTCGCGGTTCTCATGCTCGTCGACAGAGGACAAATTGACGTCAATGAGCGGGTCTCCCACTACTGGCCCGAATTTGAGCAGAATGGCAAACAAGACGTTCTCGTTAGGCATTTGCTAGGTCATACCTCTGGCGTCTCAGGCTGGGAAAAGCCGCTGTCGACTGAAGACATGTATGATGTTGAGAAGACAACCGCGATGCTAGCAGGCCAAGCTCCATGGTGGACTCCTGGAACGGCATCGGGTTATCATGCTTTGTGCTCGGGGCATCTGCTTGGAGAACTTATCAAACGTGTTTCTGGCAAATCGCTACGCGAGTTTGTGGGCACTGAGATCGCGGGTCCTTTGGATGCAGACTTTCAGATTGGTGCAGCGGAGAAGACCTGGGACCGCATCTCTCCCATCATTCCACCGGACTTTACAGGAATCACAACAGAGTTTGAGGAAGGATCAGTTCAAGCTAGGACACTACTCAATCCACCTCTCGATCCCAATTCTGTGAACACCAGGCCTTGGAGACAAGCGGAACTAGGCGCTGTGAACGGCCATGCCAACTCCCGGTCACTGGCGCGTATACTCTCGGCAATCACCTTGGGAGGCTCAGCCCAGGGCAAGAAGCTTCTGTCAGAAGAGACAATCAAGCTGATTTTCCAGGAACAGTCTAATGGAAAGGACCTGGTTCTTGGATTGCCGTTCAGACTTGGCATTGGATATGGACTAACGCCATCTGGCGCACTTCCTTGGATTCCAGAAGGTAACATCTGTTTCTGGGGCGGTTGGGGAGGTTCGACTATTATCATGGACTTGGATAAGCGTATGACGATTGCTTATGCTATGAATAAGATGGGTGGTGGTCTTGTTAGTAGTGATCGGGCTGAAGCTTATGGAAAGGCTATCTATCAGGCATTTGAGAAGTAAGAGATATAGCCTTTTATATAACGACACATATTACCACGCCGCCGAGATATTAATGACTTCCACGCGAGCTTAACAAGGAATAGTCCGGTCTGACCAAGGGTTGTTACCTGAAGATTCTATGAGGCATACAAGAAAAACACTGCATGTAGGTTAGAACGGCTGCATCTCACAGAGTACAGCTGAATGAACCTCGCGATGGATGGTTGCCTCCTAACAAGCAATTTAATAGGACTTCCGAATTGTCTCTAGCGCCGTTGGCTGTTTGACGGACGAGGGACTTTTGATCTGTAGGCCAACAGACCAACAGTGGGACTGTTGGATTCTGTATTGCCTCCCTAGAAAGCCGGTTGAGTGCGGAGACAGCAAGGTTGGCCTGAAGAAATTCCAAAATATATAAGCGAGGACAATTAAGAATGGAGAAGATATTAATTGCGGTTCTCTAAGATATGGTGTTGCTGAGGCCACCAAAACACCTCGTGCATTGCTTACCTGCGGACTGATGGAGACACTGCGCCGCACTCCACCGCTGCTGCCTTGCGGCGACATCCAGACAAGGTATTTAGTTGGTCGGCATACATATATAGGTGTCCCTCACTCACGCACTATACGGCCCGTCTTACTACTTCCACCATTACCACGTACTTCGCCTGCATCCTTGCAGCTTGCTTCAATTCTTCAGCCACGCCCAACACCTCGCTGGCAATATGGCGGAAAAGGCACAAGCCAACGTTCGTCCAACTCGGAGTTCCCAATGCACTAAGAAATCATTAACCAACTCTAGGTCCAAGTCCTCACAGATCGACAATCTGCAAGTGATAGCATGTCACTGCGCGATATACAAAACTCGATGAAGAGAGATCCAGGCGGACATGGCATAAGTGCACTGGGCTTCGATGGTGTGCTGCGTACGTTTGACGCGGAACGAAATGTTCTCGACGCAATTGGTCTCAATCCAACTCAAGTCAGAGAGTACTACGATGGTCTGCCAATGCCAGAAAGATTCCTTACCGCCGACGGCAGGAATGCGTCTCGTAAGGATATGTTCAACCCCAATGCAGAGGATATTCCTAGGAAGCCTACGGAGGAGGACAGAGCCAGAACTCGGGCATATAATGAGGCGTTGAAAAGACGCGGAGTCTCATGCTGTGTTGCGGACAAGTCAGTAGATGACGGTGAATCTGAATCAAATCGTACATAGCTGCTTTGTCCTATGATCGTGGCAGAATTCAACTCTCTCTTATTTTTCGCCTGCCTTCATTCGGGTCTCTCATGTGACACTGCGCGATATGTAGAATTTGCTCCATTTCAAAGGAATCTGCAATAACATGATCGCAATGAAGCTAGGGCAGGTCACAGGCCATGGCCTTTCAGCGCATTCACCCTTTCCCCAGTCCTGGCTCAATGCGTCCTAGCGCAGTATGGCCGTTAAAGCGAGTTTTACTCCGGGTCCTGACTCCTGCCTAAAAAAAAAGTATCTCTCTCATCCTTAATCTAAGGGAACCACCGCATTCCTGTTCAGCCACAGACTCAACATGAATCAAGAAAGACGAGAACAGATTGGAGCTGCACTTCGCCGGTACCGTGAAACTGTACTTGAGCACAATTTATTCCTTCTCCGTACTCTAGTCGAAAAGGTTGAAGCCCAGCCGACTCCGCTGAATTGTACGGAACCAGCCGCACAGAGCCTACGAATGCAGGCAATCCAAGAGCTCATAGGAGTTCCAGAGTCCATCGAAGCTCCACGAGATGTCCTTGATGACAGCGCCATCTCTTCATTAATCTCGTCGGCCTCGCTCGAGGGTGTGAATGACGGTTCAGTGGACCTCTCGCTAAGGCAGGAATACTTTGCCGGTGTCCAGGCCAGCATCGAGGAGAGGGGTGTCGAAATTGCCGAATTCCCTCCGTCAGACTTCAAGTACCTCTGTACTCTTATCAGTGGCATCACGGGTCCGGGTCTTCCGTTTCAAAGGGAAACATGCCAATTCGACTTCATAACCCCTCTCCGACCAGGGAAGATGAAAGCCATGATGGAAGCTGTCTATGTGTCAGCACGGAACGATACAGGAGAGGGCGAACATAATCAACTCACTTGGCTTTGGGAAGATTGGGAAATCGCCGTAGCGTTCAAGATCGGTGGTGGTCCCCGTGGTTGGGGTGGCTCATACGCTCTATACTGCAGGAACGAGGGGAAGAAGCAGTGGAAATGGAGGTATGGAGTCCATGATGAAGAGTGGTATAGCGATGTCTATGATAATGTAGAAGAGTTCCTTGGCTTTTATGCTCATTTCAATGAGCAGACTGAGGATGACCTTAAGGGCGACATAAGTAGTCTAGAAGGATTGGCATGGTTTTAGAAGTAGTTCATGTTCCAGCTGCCTAGCACCCTGTTCAATTACATCCACAAGCTACTTTCCGACAAGCAATACAAGAGTAACAGTCTATCGCCACCGGACTAGTAGAGCAATTTGCTCCCATAAATATAGAAACCACAAAAATTGCAACGGGTAAAACTCCATAGTTTTTATAGTGCTGTAAAGACGCTACTTTAACACTAATAAACACAGTGCAACAAGTGTAGAAAGCCGTAATGCTCTGAAGTAGTCTAACTGAATGGCCGTATAAATTCACAGCATAGCTCCACCCATGGAAATAGGTTGCTCTTGACTGTAATCCGAATACGGGAAATCTGATATAGAATTATCAAGATGAGGATATTGAGTCTGGAAGAGCTGCGTTCCAGTGAAGCTGAATTCTGATGTCTGATAAGATAACTCAGAAACCTCTGATGGCGCACCTGAGAAATCGTAAGGCAAGTGTGTACTGTCAAAGGGCGCAACGAGCGGTTGGCTGTCAGGTTCCTCCGTGACATAGTGCGAAGTCGTATCCAGCTGCACTCCAGCAGAACCCTCGGGGTCGGGCTCGAAAATAAGACTTGTTTTGCCAGAGACCTTCTCAGAGGGCTTCTGTTCGAAACGAGCCTCAACTTCATCCAGAACCCCCGTAAGTAATTGGTACAGTTGATCGTTGTAGCTGGGCGGCTGGTCCTTTGTTTCCACGAACACAGAAATTAGTCGTCGGCCCTCATCCAACCAAATCCCGCGCAGAATCCCTATAACCTCTTTCACGACACCGTCCAGATGTGGCTTGGGCATGGGCCGGAGTTCTCCGAACAGAATCACCCAAATCCCATACCACTGTGCCTCTGGCGAAAGAGTTTTGCCAAAGCGAGCCTGGAGCGCCTTCTGAGAAGCCAATGAAACACTGTCCCGATTGGCTCCAGATCCTGGGGAACAGGTTTGTTGCAAGATATGACTTCCTTGGAGATTAAGGGACGAGAATCCCTCACAGCATATCGGGCAGTGGTAACGGGCTGTGTGTCGTCTCTTTAAATGTTGCTTCACGTCGGAGATGCGGACCATTTTGAGATTGATGCAATCGAGGTGACGCTCTGGATTCTTTCGGAAGTAAGGGCAAGCAAATCTCTTGACGTTTTCGTTCGGGTTTTGATCGCCACCCTCATCAAGGTCATAAAGATCATCACTTAGTCCAGCTGTACGTCTTCGTTTGCTGGGGGTTGAACTGCGAGATGGGAACTGCGGACTCTGCTTCTCTTCTTGAACAAATTGATTGCCGGGTATGTTTGAAGGGAGTCGAAGACCATCCAGCGATAATCCGCCTCTAATTTTTGGATTTCGTGGAAGTGGGATTGGAGTATCTGGTCGTCGAGATAGTTTGCTTCCCTGCAAGATCACGCTATTTAGTGATGCAGCCTGCGTTGAGGAGGCATTGTCTTTTAACTCCATCAGGGATTGATCTAACATAATATCTTGGTTGGGTACTGGAAAAGAAGTACGAATTAGTTTCGTATATTTCCTGGAATCAAACCCTTTTCTTACTTGAATTTTGTATGTAAGTATCCGTGGTTCCTGGTTTTGGCTGTGCTGGGGAAATAGGTCTTCCATAAGGGCATTGAGAGACGCGGTTGTAAAATTGCAACCTTGATTTTGGACGTGTTACATGACTCTCGGTTGTTGTTGTTTTCCTTATGTACTCATGTATAGAGGCTTCCTGCATTACAGACATCCTTCAGAATGTCTTGAAACACTGGTTCGGAGGAGTCCTGGCCTATTTGCTCGAAACCTAATGAGTCAGCCAGCAGATACGAGATTTTTCTTGTTTGCAGCAGAGCGCCGTCGGAAAATCGTTGATATGGAAGTTCGAAGTACTGATGGCGAATTACTTGAGCCTCAAGGCGGAGCAAAGCAGTATAAGTGCATAACGCGCAAGGCAGTCAGTCCCAGGGGCTGTGAGACGAGATTACACGAATGCTACATGTTTTTGTGAGGGGTAGTAGTACAAAATGGATGTCACTCTTCCTAAGTGGGTACACGTTGGTTCGATTTGGAGTTCGATTGTCTCACCATTCGGCTCGGGTTGATTGGTTCAGCTCGCCTTGCATTCATTGGCAGGGTGAACTCGGTGTGAGCGCGAGGGGGAGCATGTCACACAATTGCGGACGATGTGCTGGCAGTTGGTGATCAGAATGCGGGATGAAATACGCCAGATCTAATCAGCTAAATGCATGAGCGACTGCTTTTCCTGATTTCTTATCTTATACATGGGTTGAGGTGATTCCGTAAATCGGGTCGTCAATAAGCACAAAACTCATTCATTGATTCATCAACAAAAATCTCTCCGCCTTTTTTTCCACCATAAACCCCCAGCCACAGTCCGCTGGCGGAGAACAACAAAGCAACTGCAAGGCGCGTGCAGGAGCTGAAATTAAACTGGAAAAGGCGACCACCGATCTAAAGGTGTGCCTTGGGAGGTGGGTTCGTTGGCGCGTCTTTAGAAGGCTGGGGCTGCACGCTGAGTTGGCCCAACAGTCTACCCTGGATGTCCAGACCTGGGTCCAGCAGCCAGTATTGGATACGGTCATTGTACTCGGTAATAGTACCTGATTGGTTTAAAGGGCTGCAGGAACGTGTTTATCAGCTTGAGATGTCCATCAGCGATCGACGATCGAAACAAACCTTGCGGTCTGAGAGAGAAGAGTCATTATGCAGGCGTGGTTATTGCCGATGTCACGTACGTCTCATGGGAAGCTGGGAATGGCATCAAATTATACACCATATTTAAACCCAACATCTCCGCAATTGTGTCGATTCTTCTCACAGTTGATAGCTTCATACACGATTGTGTACATCACGTTTGAACAATTGGCCGTATGCCGTAAACATTGCCTCCTAGAAGATAGCTCAGCCGAAACAGCAGATCGCGAAATGGAGGTGCATAACTGATACTGCAAGCTGTCCTGAGGGACATTTACAAAGTGCATCGCAGCCTCGCTAAAATGAGCCCATCATGTCTACGGTTAGCATATCATAATCGACAGTCTTTTCTAGGACTACACAATTGTGGACGAGGCCTGACGGGTTGGGATTGACGTGGCCAGCGCCTCAAGCTCAGTGCTTTGTTGTCACTGTGGGCGCTCAAAGTGGGGTCTGTGCTGGCCCTGAGAAGGCAAGACGGACGCTAATTTCTGGACACTTAAATGCCAATCATTGACTGACGGCCTTGAATTCAAGCATAATATTTACCAACCAAAAGAACGTTTAATTGCTGTTCGCAATTGTGTTGGAACATGCAGCCAAGTGCATTCCAAATCTAGCCATAACGAAACTTAGGATATGCCTTGATACCTGACTCAATAAGTGCCCAAGAATGAACCGCTTAGTTGTTAAAACAAGGCCTCATGGATAGTCACTCTCCTCGTATTTGTATTAGTAGTTGCGGCTTTTGCACTTGATCCTTAAGTGCACTAGGGGTCAGTCTTGCTTCTTAATTAATAGAATTTGGTCTTCGCCAATCCTTTTTCTGTCGTTTAATCGCTGAAGCTCAATTCACAAGTCCAAATGTACCCCCCCAAGCATTACCGCCAAGATGAACCCCGGGAGCAGTGAACCCCGCCCAGTCGCCGGCGAATCACCCCTCCAAAGCAGCCGCAGGGCTAACAAGCGTCGCCGCCACGATCAGAACGGTGGAGGGGATGAACGAGATGGTCCGAAATGGCCCCAAGGAAAGCTGGCAATAGTGTCTTTCGAATGCCCATTCTGCAAACTAGACCCTCACCGATATGCTGAGTGTAAGGGCTACCAATTGACCCGGTTGTCTGATGTCATGCAACACCTTAGCCGCCAACACCGGATACTCGAGGTCACATTAGGGTCTGGTGAGATAGTCGGAGAACATGATATCGTTCTCTACTGTACGAGATGCCGCTATCTTTTCCATGGTATGGGTGCTTCCCGTAAGCGCGATATCCACATGAATCGGCAAATCCAATGTCAGCCGGCGAATATCGAACAGACCGGAGTCATGCTGGACGGAGAATTTGAAGGGCTAAGAAGTAAACTTCGATCCTATCCGAGGCATAGTGAAACGTTTAGATGGAATATCATCTGGACATGGTGCTTTCCCGGGAAGTCCTGTCCACCATCGCCGTACGTCGAGATTATTGTTCCACGTGCAGAGGTGCAGTCGATAATCCAGGATGAGCTTGGATCCATACCGGGCCTTTCGCAAGAAAGAGCTCAGTTGATTGCTAGACGATCTGCGGATAGAATCTACAACACTTCGTCGCCTACACTTGAAGCACAGAGCAATCGTTCCATACCTTCACAAGCACGGATAAATACTGTGCAAGCAGTGCCAGACACAACCTACGATACCTCGACCAATATATCTCCTAATCAGGCATTAACATCTCAGCCCTTTCATCCCCAAATAAATGGTATTGGTTACAGCTCTGGCTTACCAAATGCTGGCGTTTATGCAACGCCGAATACGTTTACTAATAACAGTGCACCAAGTCCAGCTCCGGACTTTGGGGCACATGCGGATTCTGGGAATAACTTTCTTCATCCTGGATATTTTACTGGTGATGACTCTGGATATCCTCCAGTCTCTTATGTTGGATACCCTACTGGTGCTTTTGAGTCGGCCAATCAAGAAGACGACTACTTGAACATACACGGGAACGCTACAGGTCGCCACCGCTCACACTACTGATAGCGGCATGCGCGACATGGCTTTGATATTTTACTTACCAGAGAGGGTCATGAGTCATGAATCTAGAAGGCTCAGATAGACTAGGTCAGACTGGAAGCCGCAAGGCTCAATTGAAAGCGGAAAAGATAATCTCTTTAGTATTTGCTTTTTGTATTTCTGTTGCCGTCAGTTATTGTTGGAGGAGAAAGTTCTGTCTGGTAAGCCTGGAAAGATACATCTGTTCTATCCTTGGGTGTAGGGATTAGGTTTTGCAATGTTTACTAAAGATAATTGTTCATCATGGTTCTAATACATGTCATAGGAAAGTGTCTATTATTCTGGCGCTATTCATTGACCCTGTTGAAATAGCTATTGGTCGTGAGAGCTTGTGATCTAAACAACCGTCCTCAAGAAAATACACCTTTGGAAGAATTCTAAGCTTTTGTCTATGCCCGATCCTGTCGAATCCCTTTTAAAGACATAAACTCCTCCCTAGATACACCCTCAATCCATAACCTGACATCTACACATGGTATTGGCAGTCTTACTCTTGAATAACCATGTCTAAGAAATCTCGTAGTCCTACTTCATGGAGTACACTATGAGCATTAGTCTCTTGAGTCGTGGGTAGCCGTTGGCGCTCCAGAATCTCTGAGACAAGTTGCACGCCATGCAGATCCCAAAAGTCCCGGGCCATTGATATTTTGAGCCCATGGCCTCGATCCAGATATGGAGTTCGAGGCCACTCCGTAGCTGGGAATATGATTGACCACATCCTGTTCCATCGCCTCTTTTCACTCAAGTACTGATCATTGGCTCTTATCATATAGGCCTTTTGGTCTTCGTTGACCCCGTCCGATGGGTCAGGGTGGCGCCTTTTGCATCTGCCGCTCAAAACGTGGTCATCGCGTTCAATCAGCGAGTTGAACTTCTGATAGCATCTTGGGCAATATGGTGATCGGGAATGGTGCTTCATAACGTGCTCAATGACACCATCAATTGACTTTAGGCCGACGATGAGGAGGCATTGTTGGTGCTTTTCTGGATCGTAGATGTAAAATGGGCAAGCAAAGTGAAAGAATGCCTTGGTACGTGGTGCATGTGAAATAAAAACAAACTCGCCATCGTCAGCGTCCTCTTCCTGCTTCACTTGCCGCCCGCTTGAAAATCCGCGAGGTGTCCTGAATCGTTCCTGGGGCTGGGCCCTGTCTTCCGGTGGCGCGCTGTACTCTACTCCAGGTGCCCATCGCCTGAACAAATCCGTCGAGAGCCGCAGTAGGTCTTGTTTCGGCTGATCGTACGTAGATGCAGAATGCCGAAATGGATGCTGTTGGTAAGGATTGGCCTCAGTTGATGAACCCTGCCATTCGCCCGATGTGAATGTGGCACACTGGCCTACAGCCTCACTGTATCGATTGGAGACAGGGCCTGGATAGTCGCCCGCCCCAAAATTTCTAGCGCCTCGGAAAGGCAGGGCGAGATTTGGGTGGTGAGATTGAGGCCTCTGATTCATGGAAGGCCAACCGTAAGATCTGTCGTCGCACATGGTTTTCCTGAGCAATAAATACTTATATAATGTTGCTGTTGTTCATGAATATTGACGAGGCATATAGAAAGGCAGATACAATGCCTTTTGCCACGAGATATATAAATTAAACTCATCTTTCAGACAAATTTACTCGTACCTAAGCTTTGAAACCCAAACAGCACAGCTGTGTACACACCTTCTAATTGGTTGTTTGGCTGTATTCGGGCCACATACGAGTGACCTGGCCACCCCATGGAAGGCCTCAAAATGAGTACACTGAAAGGCCCCAAAAATTCTAATAGTGGAGCATTATTCCACTATCCAATGCAAGATGTACCTGTAATTCTTAGTCTAGTGGTTCGGCAATTGATAAATAGATGAAATCTAGCACGTTCTGTTGCAACTGAATCTAAATCATCGTAGATATAGATCCTCGCTTTTCTGTCTATAAATCATCGGGTCTTTTTTATATATTCATTGACCTCCAGTGTTTCAGGCTCCTGCAGGTGGTAAATCTGCATGCACATTGGAGCACCGACCTGTCTAGGTGTTTCGTTAGGCAAGCCTGGCTGTGCCCAATATGGCGATATTGACTAATGTCATCAGTATATTCCCATCCACGACCCCTCCTTAGACATCAAGTTTGATGCCTTGCACCCAATTATTAGGCCGAAAGAGAGGTCAAGTGTGTTACAAGGCGGGCCGGACTTGGGCAGTAAGAAATCCATTTTACTGCGCGGGAAGCTTATCAATGAAACCACAATCTACCTATACATGAACACGTCAGGATCGCAGGTAAGATTCGTCCAAGCCTCTTACTCTCCCAACATATTGGGAACAGCCTAATATATGCTTGGGCTGTGGGTGCCATATATCTCAAATTCCATTTTAATGTTGAAACTCAGTGCTTATTTCCTTTCTTTTTCATTTTTTCATCTTTTATGAACCAACAATTGTTTGGCCCTTGTTGATGACTCCATCATCATGAAAGAAGGCTCATAACATTGCTGCAAAACCTCATCTCGGTCTCCGGTATGTATTGATTCTGGCACATTGCTTCCAAGTCAAAAGGTCCACTGATGAGCTCAGATTAATCCTCGTCTTCAATCTATCCCTCGACTTCGGGGGCCAACCTCTAACTCACGACGCAGGATGTAGCCTAAACGCCCCGAGAGTCTCATTAAGGCCCGTCATTCACGATACTTTCAATGCATATTGTCTTCGGGGGTCTTGATCATACAGGGTCTGTTATACTTTAGAAGGCCGTGCCTAACATCCGACTTTGAGAATACCTGTTAGTCCCTGCTTAGTTAAGCATCATATTTGGAGGCAGATGAGGAACTGTCTTCCAAGATTGACTTATATCGACTTCGACAACTAACTGTCCAGACATTGCCACAAAATAAGGAACTTCAGAATGTATGGCGGTCTTCCCATTATGTGGGGCCACAAACCTGGAAGAATTTAGTTCATAAACTAACGGCAAAGTGGCTGGCTGTAATCGCTTTGTTTACCGTTCTTGTCTCTTGTGAACACCAGATCCGCCGGGCAACTACTTGAATAGGCAAAGCTTCAAGCCTAAAAACATCGTGGCGGCAACTGAGCACCAATGGCCTGATGGCACATATAATATTGGAAGCTATATCACATAGCGTGGCGGAGACTCCAAGTTCAGGTTGGTCGAGACCTGGAATCAATGGCTTTCAGCTGATGTGCCCCAAGTATGTGACAAGACCATTTCGGGGCAAAAATCCTTTTTGGGACTGAGACAATAGCAAGAAGCAATTTGATTCTATGAAGGGAGCCGTTCCATGCAGACGAGAGCCGAAGAAGTTCTAGCAGTTATAAAGTCGTCCAGATCCCCTCCTCATCGATCACCAACGACAACTCTTTGCTCTGTACAGACCTATTTTTGGAACACAACTATTCACTTACCTCACACCTCCTCTTACACCTTCGACTTCCATCTTACCATAATGGGTTTCTTTGATAACCTCTGGGACGGCGTGAAATCGGCAGGAGGGTGGGCAATCGACCACGCGGGCGATATTGCCTCCGTCGTCGGGACTGTTGGCAGAGTTGCAGGTCTCCTCGGCACCAATAGCTTTGCAACTAATGCTATTCCTGAAAAGGAGGCCAACAACACGGACTCACAAAAGCTCGCCAAATATCATCAGAATTTTGCCTATGTCAGCGATCGACTAGCTGCCACCGCAAGTGCAGGAGTCAAAGCTCCTCCGAAGATGACTGGCAAGACCAAGACCATCGACGACGGTCTTGTGGGCTTGTGGACAGACCCCGAGGGTCTATCGTCCGATGGGAAACCTTCTACATCGATGTATCATGATCTTTCGGCTTTTATGGGAACTATGAACATCCCTGTTTCTTGGAAGGATGACTCGGGACTCGTTCATGATACCGTCAATGAGCTTGGTCGGGTTTTGTTTGCAAAGACTGGACCACAAGATCTCGCCGAGCTTTCTAAGAGTGAAGATCCTATTGGCAAAGTCAACGCAGAAGTTCCGACTCAAGATGGTTCCGTTCATGCCTGCCACGTCTACTACCCGATCCCAGTGGGAAAAGACGGGGAGCATTACTCGCTGCATAGTGCTATCCATCTTAACTACACCACGAATGCATGAGTTCCTCTTGGCCGCCAAAGGGCTTCAAACGCTAGTCTTCACAGTAGAGCAGCAGTATAAATTCTGCAACAGGGGTCTTTCAAAGGGATAGTCTGGGAAAATGCTGTGGCTTTCAGAATCTGGGTTCTGGTTTGGCAAAGAACCGATGACCCAGCATAGCAGAGCCAGGAGATAGGTCTTGGGATCTCTGATGGAGCTTACCGAACGTGTAATACTTAACACTCCTAAAATAGTACAATCGAATACCTGTTCTGGGGGATGGTGCCCTTTTGTTTGAACAGAAGTTTTCTCTTGTAGATTAATAAAATAAGACTCAGCCTCAGAGAGCAAGAAAACATCAAAGCTTGATATAAAGTGTCAAATAAACTCAGCAAAAGACATACAAACCTCATGCTAAGTTACCTAAGCCTTCTCATGATTCAAGATCGAGGTCCTAAGTTTTCTTTCCTCCACTAGCTCAGCCATGATTCATCAGTGCGATTTGAGGTTCCACAGTTTGACTCACGGCGCACGATTTCGCCTAAGAAGGTAAGCTCCAAGTTTGATTTGGCCCCACTTAAGCCTCGAAGAGGGATCATCTCGCGATCGGTGGGTGAAAGCCAAGAGAAACGGAGAAAAGTATTTGGGCAAACACACTCCCCAGGCCAGTCGGAGTTTCTTGCCATATTTCTCTAAGTCAAGACTTTTACATCGTACCCTGCCTCTCTTCTCAAGCAACTCGCTCCTAGACCTCTTCAGTCTATGAATATTTCCAGTGCCAATAGCTTCCATCAATATGTCTAACTACCCCAACTACTATCCACCACCTGGCCCACCACCGGGCTCCAACACGAACTGGCTACCATCAAGCAATCCTCCATACTATCAAGCACCTCCCAGCGCAGGTTACCAGCAACCCATCTATCCACCTGCACCAGGTCCTTCCGGCTTCCAGGGACCACCAAGCTACTACCCTCGCGTAGGCTTCACTCAACTTCCCGCCAAGTTCCACATATGGAATGTCATGACCAACGGTGGTACCAGCTGTCTTGAACTGGGCCCTCAGCTCAAAGGCCCAGTAGCCTACTCTGCAAAGATGTTCTCTAGCAGCAGACTCAAGATCAAAGAGGGGCCATATGCATCTGACAACTTACCTATCTGCACTATAGAGAGTCGGCATACTTTCAGCAGCAAGAGCACCATCACCTTCGATGGCTTTCAGGCGAACTTCGTGGAAACTAGTATGTTTAACGATGGCGCAACCTGGCCGTTTGATGTCGAGGTCAATGGTGCCTCTCAAAGATGGCAGTGGCGAAAGAAGAAAACACAACAGACATCAACTCTAAGGCAGATCATCGAAGCGTTCTCTGACAGTGACTTTGGAAGCTGGGAGCTTATCCCTGTTTTAGTACAGGGCTGGCCTATCGCCACTTTTGAGGCATCTGGAGGAAACACGTTTGGGGATAACGCAGCACTTGGCGTATTTGAGTTTTACGGCCCTGCAGCTGTTGGACAATTAGGCGATGTCTTTGCAAATGTGTCTATTGCTATTCTGTTGCGCATTATATCGCAACATTACTTCAGTAGAATCGCGGCGTTGGCAGGCTCATAGTCATTTGGCGCCTGCTTGGACAAAGGGATGACAGATCTGGCGCGGTGAGAACAACTTATCACACAATGACAGGTGCTGTTATTGTATGTCAGTCTTTTTTTGCAGTCAAATCATCATACAGAGACCAGTTCACACTACTTATAGTCATGGGACATTTCCTAAGTTTTTATTACCATCCACCAACTATCAAAGACTGGAAGCGGCCTAGCCATATCCTAATTTGAGATGTGCGGAAGGTACCTTCGTTTACATCGATCTGAAATTTCTAGTATGCTCTGAAGCAGACAAGATATGACCAACCTGTCTGCGGGACATTATCCTCTCAAACGACACCGAGCTATAGAAGTAATAGGGCTCAAAGGATTGAAGATCTGAAAAATACTTTGTCTCGAGGCCATAACAAGTAGACCAAAGCAATGTTGGGTGCTTCCCAAAGCTCCATTAATCCTGGCGTTGTCTACTGGCATTTTTGTTCTATCCCACTCGCGCAGTCCAAATCATCACAACAGGAGGACGACAGGAGAGCATGTCTTCTGTAGAGTGGAATCACGATTGGCGTCTGCAAGCATCTTACCATGGGAGCACATTAGGCTTAGACTTGGGCAACTTTGAAGAATCGAGTGAAACCTGTTTATTCCCACGTCTAACACCACCGTGAAAGTGCAGGCTTTAAACTCAGGGATCTATTGGCTCACGTGGAGCTCAAGCTGTAGATGTGACATATGAGCGGTACATTATGATAATATGCCTCAATAGGGAGAGATATGGGAGTCAATATCAAGCTTCCGAACTTAAAGAAGGGCCGAGTGCCCAATGGTTTCTTGTATATTAGCCGTAATCCTTTGCATTTCCCAGGTCCAAGCGCACCAATATTTAACTTCTGGTAATTTCCATAAGCTTTCTAACCCTGATGAACATAACCAACAGAATCAGCACATGCTGATCGTGACCTCATACTTTACTGTATTATGCTTTTGTTAAAGGCTTTGCTATTAGGCTATTTATTATGTTACATCAATCCGCATTCTGCCTGAAACTGCACATTTTCTCCCCGCATACCCGCGGCTCCCCGCACTCAGTGATAATATCCGATAGCTTCGACTGCGGTTATACAATTGCCGATCGTTCCATATGCCGCTGTGAGAGCGCTGCGGCATTGAGTTCTTATTTGCTCGGCTATGGTGAGCCGCAAATGAGCATATGCGTTACTCCGCAGCAACCGGATGGCAGAAGGTCATGAAGTAATGAAGGGAGAAGTATAAAGGCAGACAGTGAGAACAGGACTTTTGGGCGAGATAAGGTTGTTGTTCGGGCAGAGCGACACCCATGTTGCTCAATCTTCAGGTCGCTGCTAGCGCTTTGTCGCTTTCTCTTCTGAATGGATTGGCTGAAGCTGCTGCGCCATACACCCTCCCTGACTGTACCAAGGGACCTTTGAGCAAGAATGAAATTTGCGATACCTCGCTATCTCCTGCTAAAAGAGCTACTGCTTTGGTTGCTGCTCTGACGCCCGAAGAGAAAGTGGGTAATCTGGTCAGGTAAGACACTGGCTTATACTAACGATTGGGGATTGGGGTTGACTTTGAACAGTAATGCAACTGGTGCACCAAGGATCGGACTTCCAAGGTACAACTGGTGGAACGAAGCCCTCCATGGTCTCGCGGGATCTCCAGGTGGTCGTTTTGCCGATACACCTCCTTACAACGCTGCTACATCATTTCCGATGCCTCTTCTCATGGCCGCTGCTTTCGACGATGATCTGATCCATGATATCGGCAACGTCGTCGGCACCGAAGCGCGTGCATTCACCAACAGTGGCTGGCGAGGAGTTGACTTCTGGACACCCAACGTCAATCCCTTCAAAGATCCACGCTGGGGTCGTGGCTCCGAAACCCCCGGTGAAGACGCTCTTCATGTCAGCCGCTATGCTCGCTACATCGTCAGGGGTCTCGAAGGCGACAAAGAGCAACGACGTATTGTTGCGACTTGCAAGCATTACGCTGGAAACGACTTTGAGGACTGGGGAGGCTTCACGCGTCATGACTTTGATGCCAAGATTACTCCTCAAGACTTGGTTGAGTACTACGTTAGGCCTTTTCAAGAGTGTACTCGTGATGCAAAGGTTGGGTCTATCATGTGCGCCTACAACGCCGTTAACGGCATCCCCGCTTGCGCAAACTCTTATCTTCAGGAGACTATCCTCAGAGGGCACTGGAACTGGACGCGTGATAACAACTGGATCACTAGTGATTGTGGCGCTATGCAGGATATCTGGCAGAATCACAAGTATGTTAAGACCAACGCTGAAGGTGCTCAGGTGGCTTTTGAGAATGGCATGGATTCTAGCTGCGAGTACACTACTACCAGCGACGTTTCCGATTCGTATAAGCAAGGCCTTTTGACCGAGAAGCTTATGGATCGTTCATTGAAGCGTCTTTTCGAAGGGCTTGTTCACACTGGTTTCTTCGACGGAGCCAAAGCGCAATGGAATTCGCTTAGCTTTGCGGACGTCAACACTAAGGAGGCTCAGGACCTGGCGCTCCGATCTGCTGTCGAGGGTGCAGTTCTTCTGAAGAACGACGGTACTTTGCCTCTTAAACTCAAGAAGAAAGATACTGTTGCAATGATTGGATTCTGGGCCAACGATACATCCAAGCTCCAGGGCGGATACAGCGGCCGTGCTCCTTTCCTTCACAGCCCACTTTACGCAGCTGAGAAGCTTGGTCTTGACACTAACGTGGCTTGGGGTCCGACACTGCAAAACAGTTCGTCTCACGATAACTGGACTACCAATGCTGTTGCTGCGGCGAAAAAGTCTGATTACATCCTGTACTTTGGTGGTCTTGATGCTTCAGCTGCTGGCGAGGACAGAGATCGTGAGAACCTTGACTGGCCTGAGAGTCAACTGACTCTTCTCCAGAAGCTCTCTAGTCTCGGCAAGCCATTGGTTGTGATTCAGCTCGGTGATCAGGTTGATGAGACAGCTCTTCTGAAGAATAAGAAGATCAACAGTATTCTTTGGGTCAACTACCCTGGTCAGGATGGCGGTACTGCAGTCATGGACTTGCTCACCGGGCGTAAAAGTCCTGCTGGTAGACTACCCGTTACACAATACCCCAGCAAGTATACTGAACAGATCGGCATGACCGACATGGACCTGAGACCTACCAAGTCATTACCTGGAAGGACTTATCGCTGGTACTCAACTCCAGTTCTGCCATATGGCTTCGGCCTCCACTACACCACCTTCAAAGCCAAGTTCAAGTCCAACAAGTTGACCTACGACATCCAAAAACTTCTCAAGGGCTGTAGTGCTCAATACTCTGATACATGCGCTCTGCCTCCCATCCAAGTCAGCGTTAAGAATACTGGCCGTATTACTTCTGACTTTGTCTCTCTGGTCTTTATCAAGAGTGAAGTTGGACCGAAGCCATACCCTCTCAAGACACTTGCAGCTTATGGTCGCTTACACGATGTCGCGCCTTCTTCGACAAAGGATATCTCACTGGAGTGGACGTTGGATAACATTGCGCGAAGGGGAGAGAATGGGGATTTGGTTGTTTATCCTGGAACTTACACTCTGTTGTTGGATGAGCCTACGCAAGCCAAGATCCAGGTTACATTGACTGGAAAGAAGGCTACTTTGGATAAGTGGCCTCAAGACCCCAAGTCAGCCTGATTCAGCTGGAGTACTAAGAGTTGAGAGACTTATGTGGTCTTGTAAATATTTTGTCTATAGCTCAATCCACGACTCCATCTTTCATGTCCACAGTAGTAAATTCCTCTCCTTGTCCACTGCATTGATAAACGTGTACTGTAAATAGTTGTTAGTAAAACTGCGCATAAGCTGAAGCTGGGTTGACTTAGACGTACCTCCATAAATCTTGGCATGCCATAGACCCTATCACCAATCCAATTGTCCTCATTACTCACTGGCCTCAAGCCCATCTCTTCTAGCGAATACCACCACTTCAACCAGGATCGAAGGTCATTTGGCACTGTAACGCCTTCTGGTGGTTGCTTAAGATGCATCTCGACCAACAGCTGACCAAAAGGCAACGTCGCATTGCCATTCTTCCTCTTCTCTTTGACCGACTCAATCAACGACGTCAGAACATCAAACTCTGCGCCTTCAATGTCCATCTTGATAATATCAACATAAGAATGCCCATTCATCTTCATAAGATCCTGTATCGAAAATACAGGCGGTCTGGCCTTGCTATCCGAGACCTTCCCAATCATCGCCTTTTGGAACTTGGCTCGCGACCAGATCCACTCAGGAACTTGCTGCGCCCATTTATCAACGGTGCCATCGTATCCCCATATCCGAGCATTTGTGCGCTGGAGCAGTTCTGCTTCAAAAGAAGAGTCGACGCTTACACCGAATGAGTAGACGATGAATTCGCGCGCCTTGTTTAAGTCTGATGACGGACCAGGACATTCTTTCTCATAGCGCGACATCCCGCAGATGATCTTGCCGCCATCGCTGATTGAGCCGACGCGTTCGAGATCGTGAGGACAGAAGAAGCTTGGGCGAGCAAAGTCCCACACGTTGAAGGGGTTCATGTATCCGTCGGGGAAGGATTTATCATAGCCGACTACTTCGACCATTTCTTCGCGAGCTTTGATGGAGCGCTTCCATAACTTTTCGGCATGAGCGAGTCTTGAGTTTAGATGAGGATCGTTACTGAAGACATGTGCATGATTTTGCAACGCTCTTGATCTTGAAAATTGAGGAGATGTTCTTGTGAATAATACAGCGAAGAGCAGTATCGTGGCAAAGACGAAGCTAATTGTGACCAGTCGTTGAGACATGGCCATGACGGAGTGGGCCTGGAAACTGAATGAGTTTCCAGCATGAAGCATAAATATGTCATAGGGTAGTGAGAAGTATAAAGAACAGGGACTTAGCAGCTGATATTGACCTTGGGTTCACTCATAGTGAATTGAGGTAATTATCCCTTTTTCACATCTGTTTTGAGTTTCACCTGAAGTGGCACGATCCGTTCCCAGAGGAGACGCGGACTCCAGATTAATAGGGCTAGTCCTACACGTAAAGCTCGGATCAACTTGCCGAGACGGGATAAACGGCAACGTGGGTCCTCAAGATGTCTTCTCTTAATGAACCAATCTGCTTATGAACATCACAAGTTCGGCACGCTGGTGGTATATCAGTTAGACAGAACGTGATGTCGCTTGATTTATATCTCTATATATACTGATGAGCTGTCTTCTGTTTTCGTTGATGGAAGAATTCCTACGTCAGCGCTAAGATAACATGCATCCCTCTGACCCACTATCTCGACTCCTTCTGCCGGATTCCCGGGAGCCACTTCGGTGTTTTACGATAGAGACCAATGAGGGCTAGTCTTAGATACCAGGGATACGACGTGAAACGTCAACACCTCAGCACGGTCCTCGTCTCGTATTCCCACGATGGCATCGTCTAATTTTCCAAGCGTTTTATCCCAACTCTCACTCCAACACACGCCTTTTTCGCTCCAGAGTCCTTGTTTCATAATACATCCCGACATGTCAGACAACCATGGATAACTACACCATCACGCTCATTATTGTTACAATACCACTAATTTTTGCTTCTTTTTGGCATCACAGATATGTGACGTTGAAGGTGGTTCGAGCCTCTGCGGCTGAGGCGAGGCGTCTTGATATGATCGATGATGAGATACACGATATGAATCATGAGTCAATGGGTGACAGATATTACAATTTTCGCAACAAGTTTCTCTGGGTTTATGGCCTGGCGATGGCTGCAGAATGGCTTCAGGTGCGTTTTTAAATACCATGGGCAGGAAAAACAAGGGTCATATCTAACTTGCAACGGTCGACCGCAGGCGTCATATCTATACAGCTGTCTGAAGAATACTCATAAACTACCAGAGCCTACCATTGCGACTCTGTTCGCCACTGGCTTTATTTCTGCTGGTACAAGCGCTCTATTCGTGGACTCGCTGGCAGATAAGTACGGCAAAAAGTTCATGTGCCAATGTTATTGCTTGATCTACTCAGCCTCCTGTCTTACTATGCTTACGGGTAACGTAGTAGTACTGTTTGTGAGCAGAGTCATGGCTGGCTTTTGCACGACCTTACTGTACTCGATGTTTGAGAGTTGGATGACAGCTGAGTATAAACGACAAGGGTTCGGGGACCGTGGGACTGCTTTGAGCACGATATACAGCATGATGGCTGTGACAAATGGCATCGTTACTGTTGGAAGCGGCGTGGTAGCCCAAGCGGCTGTGAATGCTTTGGGCTCACATACCGCTCCTTTCTTACTCAGTATCGTCTGTTTAAGTTTGGCACTGATGGTTATCACTCGATCTTGGGTAAACTCTGCTTCCCTTCCGCTTCGTACCAGTTGCTAACGTAGATCTAGGCCGAGAATCGCGAAACATCAGGCAAACCCCTGATAGGCGAAATCTCATGGAAAGTCGGCGCTATCTCTCTTCTGAGTAAGCAGCTGTGACCCATCATCGTGGAATTCAGCTGACAATATGAGTAAAAGACCCGAGTCTCGTTACTCTGACACTAACAATGTGTTTCTTCGAGGGCTCGGTTCAATTTATCCTTTACTCCTGGCCACAGATAATCATGTCAGCGCGGGCCCATGAGAGAATCTGGGCAAACCCTCCTTTCGGTACTATATCTTCGAGTCTCATGGGTGCAATGTCCCTGGGCTCTTTCATATTTTTCTATGCGTCGCGCGAGGCAAACTCTGTACAGATCTCATCAGGGGCGATTCAGCTTGCGTCATCCATCTCCGCCTCAGCTCTACTGTTGGCTACTTTACTCCGAGACGAGTTGAGTCGTTTCTGGGCGTTTTGCCTCTTTGAGATATGTGTCGGACTGTATTATCCGAGCATGGCCTACCTAAAGGGCAGGTTAGTTCAAGAGGAGCGAAGAGGCCGAGTGTACGGACTGATGAGGGTTCCACTCAATTTCTTCACCTTTTTGTGTCTGACGACTGTTAACGAAGGTATGTTGAACACCTCCATCCCAAGTTTCACATTACAGGCAGAGTTACTCACGATAGAATCTAGGTGACGAAAACCGCGAGGACAGACTCATAGTATGCAGTAGCCTCCTCTTGTTTAGCGTGTTGTTAATGTCTCGATATGCTCCCAAGCAAAGCGGATCTTATTAACAAGGCAGCTATTATGCATAATACCTTCATCCAAAGCGTGTCGAAACCATGAGTATCATCTAAGTCCGTTAAATATCAATCCAAAATCTATAAATCTACAAGCATATATCTAGAATTCCTCTACAGCCATGGTCTTCTTTTCATCCTGCATCATAGCCGATACTAACCCTGTGATCTCAGAAGCAAAAGCTTCAGCCATTCCATGATCAAACACCTTCTCATCGTACATGACCTTCAATATCGAACTATCACCGAAAGACTTCGATACCTCTACCACAAGCGCATAAGGTTGATACATTCGCACCTTTGACTTGGCCATAACAAGCCAGCGGTTGCGAGTTGTTGCATCATCCAATGGAACAGGGTCGAATGGCTGAGACAGAAACAAGACCTTGTTCCCATGAGCTGCGCGAGAAACATCCAGAGTCTGGTAGATATCATCGAGTCCAACTAATCCATTCTCCGTGACAGCCCAAAAGTCTTCTTGTAACCTCGTAAGGAGATCTGCGACCTTCTCAGTGGATTTTATACCTGTCCAGATCGGCAAGAAGTTGGCTAGAGTGCCGTTGATGGACTGAGGATCAGGAAGCGCCACGTTTCGTCCGCTGAGGAGATAGTCATAGCGAACACTATCACTCTGTGTAACTCTAGCTAGCCAGAGAGTGAACGCCGCCTGGAAGATAATACTCGGAGTGACGCCATAGTTCCTCGCCACTTGATCAATACCGCGTGTATCCATCTTCATCTTGAAACTGGCGGTGACTCGAGGTTCACTAACTCCACTGAGATCTTGACCCTTCAGAACCAGGGATGATTGCCCAGCATGTGTGAATTTGTCCTTCCAGTATTCGAGTGCCTTAGACTTGTCTTGCTCAAAGACATGCTGAGCGAAATCACGGAACTCGGCCCGAGGAGGCAAAGGCTCGCCTTGTAGAATGTTCTCGAAGTGCTGATCAAAGACACGTAGAAGAGTCCCGTCGTACACAGCGTGGTCCATCTTGATGACTAAGTCCCAGGATGAGTCTCTATGAGTGACGATGGCGTACTTGATAAAGGGACGACCGAACTCGAAACGGGTTCGCCAGAAGTCCTCGAGAAAGTCGGACATGTCATCTTCCGAGTCCAGGGCGACGGTTGTGATGTTGAGCTGTGCATCGCGAAGGACAACTCCTACCCAGTTCCCGGGAGAAGCCTCGAGCCAAGTCGTGCGCAAGATGTCATTGGCTTCAGTGAGCTGCGTGGTGGCTTTGATCCAGGCATCAGGCTCAATGACACCAGTCATGCGACGGATGGTCTGGAGTACCCACATCTGAGAGTCTCGGGCGCCTTGCTTCAAGAACTCTGCTTGGCCGGGTGGACAAGGATATGCTGCTAAAGTTAGTATTCTGCGGTCTATCCATTAACGCTTTAGAGAGGACAACTTACCGTACTCAACGTGATCATCCCATGTAAGCCCAGCGCTTTCAATGGCCTCCTTGACATTATTGGGGATGTCAAAGACCATTTCCTTACCCAGTGCTACAGTTTCCAACTTTCGCATAGCACAAGCCATGTCCTTGAGCTTTGGAGACTGGAGGATATCGAGTACCGTGAGATGATAGCCCAGTTTGCGAAGATGTCCGGTCAGACTGATTGCCGAGATCGAATCACCTCCCAAGGCCAGGAAGTTTGCCTCACGTCCGATTTGATCAGTCGGTAGGCCAAAGATGTCTGCCCAGACCGACTCCAACGCAATCTCAGATTCAGTCTCTACAGGTACGATGGCGTGGCCCTGGCTGGGAGACTCAAGCACGCATTGCGACAAGAAGTCTCGATCGAGATCGTCCAGCATCTTCTTCAAGGCCTTTCGATCAACCTTTCGTGAAGGTAGCTTCGGGAAATCGGCCATGGGAATGACGAACTTGGGGATCATGTAAGTCGCCAACGATCCGAGTTTCTCATGCAGGCTCGCAAATGTGTCTTTCATTTCGGAAGGGTCGAGAATACCAGTGCCATCAATTACAGTCGCATCCTCGTTGAAGGTACAGAAAGCAACCAGATGGACCTTATCATGGACCTTGGCAGCAACAGCAATCGCATCCTTGACAAGTCCCGAGTTCCGAATGGCATTCTCAACCTCTCCAAGTTCAATGCGATGACCGTGAATCTTGACCTGGTTGTCTTTGCGGCCAAGACACTCGATCTCGCCACCAGGTAGCCATCGTGCCAAGTCACCAGTTCTATAGATCCTAACTCCAAGCTGAGGACAATCGACATATGCAGCGGTCGTCAAGTTGGGTCGATTGATGTAGCCATCCGTCACCTGAGGTCCAGCTATGCACAGTTCTCCGACGGCACCGTAAGGCTGGAGTGTCTGGCCGTTTGGATCAAGGGTGAATGCCATGACGGTATCAAACGGAGCACCAATGTTTCCGACGACGTGGTTGTCTGAGAGCGACTCGATTTGCTTGGTGGTTACCACCATGGACGTCTCAGTTGGTCCGTATACGTTCAAAATCTTGCAGTGAGGCGACCAAGTCTTGATAACGTCCGAGGTCAGCGGCTCACCTCCAACGATGAGTGTCTCAAATCGTGGGACATCCGCTGGGTTGAGCAGCTTGGCCACAGTTGGTGTGATGATAGCCTGGTGGACATCCATTCGGTTGATACACCCTGCGATATCAGAGAGTAACACATCTGTCGGGGCCATGCATAATGTGCCACCACTACTCAGAGTGTTGAAGAAATCTTGAACCGATGCGTCGAATACATAGTTGGCGAACTGCAAAGTCCTCCACACGCCGTTGTTGCGACCTTCGACTTGTATCATGCTCGTGACGGCAGCAGCAGCCGTTCTATGCGGAACCTTGACACCCTTAGGGAGGCCTGTGCTACCAGAAGTATAGATGAGGTATGCAAGGTTGTCCGGGGTGTGTTTGACAACAGGGCAGGAGTCTGCATCCTCACCACTAGAGTTTGTTGGACTCAGGTTCGGGTAGCCCTTCATCACCAACGTCTCAACCCCAATCGATTTCTTAACATGATCACCAAACTCCACGTACGCAGGGTGAACAACAACGAGTTTTGCGGATGTGTCGGACACGATGTAGGAGTTTCTGTCCGTTGGGTTGTCAGGACTCAAAGGAACGTACGCTGCTCCAGCAATCATTGTACCAAGAATGACGACCATCATGTCGACCGACTTGTCAAGCATGATGGGCACAAGATCACCCGGTTGTACGCCAGCATCGATGAGGGTATGAGCAAAGCGATTGGCCATTTTGTCAAGGACTCCGTAAGAGATAGTGTCCTCGTTGTTAAAGTCAATAGCGATAGCATCTGGGGTCTCTAATGCGATTCTCTTGAATGCGCTATAAAGAAACTCCGGTTCTGGAACGCGAAGTGTTGTCCGATTGGAAAGTTGGTTAAGGACGAGGTCATACTCAGCAGCACTCATGATGTTGGTGGACGAGAGGATAGAATCAGGCTTCTCGCAGAAAAGTCGTAGCATCTCGATTAATGAGTCCTTGATGAAATGCAAGCGTTGAGGGTCTATGTTGCTTGAGAGTCGGAGAATGGTAGAGTCGCTCTGTCCTTGTGACTCTTGGACCTCTAGAACAGTCATGCCGTGTCCGGACTCCCATTGAGGCCGCGAACCGCGCATCTTGAAGACATCATGAGACTTTCTCGGTCTCTCGGTCTTGTTCGCATCGATCAGGATGTTGACAAGAGTGTCAATGTCTTGTGCACCAATACCACTTGCTTTGAGGGCTGCGGCAATACCAACTTGAGAATGCTTGAGAAGCTGAGAAAACGAAGCGACTGTCGTCTGAGCGATGTCTCGGAGGATAGCGTCAGTGTCGAGCTTAATCCTCTGCGGAACAGTGCTCATGGTTGGGCCATCGAGATCATTGATACCAACAACAGGAACTTCTCTGCCTGAAACAGTGGTTGCGAATGTGATGTCGTTGGATCCCATCTGCCGAGATAGGACGATGGCCCAAGCACTGTAGACCACGGCACCGAGAGTCAATCCAACACTTCTGGCGCGCGTAGTGAGACTGTATCCAAGATCGAACTCGAGTTTGCTAGTCTTGTAGAGCTGATTGCTGTTCAGCTTGAGCACTTCAGCACCCTGGAGGTACTCAGACCAGAATGATGTGCTGTTCGCAGAAGGCTCTTGTTGCAGGTATCGAATAAACCGGCTCAAGTTTGGGCGTTGAGGAACAGAATTGCCGGTGTATACGGCAGCGACATCATCGTACAGGAAGCCGTGAGACCAGAAGTCGAATAGTGAATGGTGCATTGTCACGACCAGAGCTTGATCCGAAGTCAAAGTTGCTTTCCAGAGAGGCTTCTCCATATCCCATTGATGAACTTCGCTGCTTTGCTGGTAACCGTCTAGGGTTTTCTGAGACTGAAGCCATGGGAGTTCTTTGTTGGACCTCACTGTCTGCACGAAGGACTGTTTGTGTGGAACAAACACGGTGCGCAGGATGTCGCGAGACTTGAACACCTGCTCAAAGCTGTCTCTCAGGCGTGCGAGATCCAGTTGACTTACATCCCAAGTCCTGGAATAGGTGTATGGATCTGAGGGCGAGTTCACCGACACCAGCATGGACTCTTGGAAAGGTGTGACAGGATAAGCGTCGCTGATATCGCCGTTGGTCTGCAACTCTGCAAGCAGCTTCTCGTCCTGAAGGAGTGAAAAGGGCTTCGGGTCTTGCTGATCCTCCACTGCCAGAGTTTGAGATCGGGATGCGATATCACTAAGAGGGATGTACGCCAGCAGGTCACCGAGCTCGGTAGCGAGACCGTGTTCACGTAGCTCTGACACTACCCGGATAGCCTCAATAGAGGTTCCACCAAGGTCGGTAAAGGAATGAGATCGACGGATGACGGAGCCGTCAATCTTGAGAGAGTTTGCCCATACCGACGCAATCTTTTCTTCAACGTCAGTGAGGACTTCCTTCATTTCCTCTTCGTTGCCCAACTCCATGAGCTTAGCAAAGCCAGTGAAACCGAGCTCCTTTGCCTTACTCCGCAGCAAGTGATAGTTGAGCTTCCCATTCCCATTTCTGGGCACCGACTCAATGGGAATCCAAAGAGTAGGCGTCATGAAAACTGGCAGATTAGCGCGAAGATGGTTCCTTGCTGCGTTGACGGCATCTCTGAAAGAAGACCCATCATCGAGGACAACGCCAGTAGCCAAGACTTGACGATCTTCCATCTTGACAGAAAATGTCACGGCTCCCTTGATCGCATCAAGCGAGACCAAAAGACGATCGACTTCGGCAGGTTCCACCTTTTGCCCGTTGATCTTGACTTGCATATCGACGCGTCCTTCAATCTCAATCTGTCCATTGGGGAGCCATCGAGCCTTATCACCGGTCCTGTAAAGCTTTCCAGGACCGAATGGGTTAGCAACGAATACTTTCCCGGTCAAGCCTAGCTCGTTGATGTAGCCTTGTGCGAGCTGTGGACCAGCTAGACAGAGTTCACCGAATACGAGTAGTGGTGAGAGCTCAGTGCTACCATGGCGAAGGATGAAGACACTGGTCGTGTCAATTGGTGGGTCCAGTATGCGAGGGTTCGGAACGTGCCCGTCAAATGCAGCTAGCGGTCTTCCGAAGTTGAGTTGAGTGCATTCGCTGAGGCCATACGTGTTCCTCAGGGTAAGGCCTTTGACAGAGGACCAGGTATTCACAAGCTCTTGGGGAGTCTGCTCGCCCACGAGAGTAATACTCTTGAGATTTGGGACGTCCTTCGGCGACAAGAGAGAAAGGGCAGAAGGAGTAATTCCGAGGGCATCAACGGAAAGCTGATTAATGACTCCCGCGAGATCCCGAGTCAGTGTCTCCTTGGGCGCCAGCACCAAAGTTCCGCCGTTGACAAGAGTACTTAATATAGTACGCTGAGCAGCGCTGAAACTTGGATTGTAGAAGAGAAGCCAGCGGTTCAGTCCATTCAGAGAGTGGTGTTGCATACCGCTTGTGGCAGCCTCATGAGTGAGTACTGCACCCTTGGGCTTCCCTGTGCTACCGGATGTGTAGATGATGTAGCAGCGGTCTTGGGGCTTGACGTCTACGCCAATGCCATCAGCGTTGTCTCTTGACTCTGCGGGAGGACTGAGCCGTGTGTAGTCTTGTTCGATATCAACAGTGTTGGGGAGCATGTTCATGTATTTTCGAGTAGAAAGAACCGCTTCTGCATTGCAATCATTGACGACTTGCTCGAGACGACTAACCGAAAACTCTGGGTCAAGTACAGTATACGCTGACCCAGCCTTGAGCACCGCCAGGATAGCCACGACTAGATCCAGAGACCTGCCAGCCAAGATAGGATAGACAGCACCTTTCTGGAGCCTCAGTCTCCTCGCGAGCTGATTAGAATGGGTGTTGAGCTGGGCGAAGGTGAGACTAGCGTCGCCCTGAAAGTCAACTGCCACTCTTTCAGGATATCGAGCCGCAGTCTTCTCAAACAAAGCAGGAATAGTCGTAGGCAGTACCTTGCGGGTGCTGACTGAACGAGATAGTATGAGACGCTTTTCAGGCTCCGAGACAAGCTGGATGTGGGATAGAGGGAACTTGTCCACTGCGCTCAAGCCCTTTGCGGCACTGAAAATTGCTGAGACGAAGTGTCTAAACACCAATTCGACCTTCTCTAGTGGGATCCTGGTTGTGCATTTGATAGCGAGTTGTAACACGCTGGCGTCATTGATGCACAGCACGACAGGGAACTTTCGCAAGCTTGGCGCGATGCAAGGTGTGTTAATTGTTTGGCTGTAGCTAACGGCTGTTTCGATGAGCATACCATCTGGGGCCTGTTCTTCGATACCATTGTAGCCGATGAATGCGTGACGACCAGCCTCCGTATGGTAAGCATCCAGTGAAGTGGAAAGGTTTGGGAACGTTGCGTCTTCGCCAGTGGGAACGCGCAATCGGACGGGGTACGTTTGATCAAGGCATCCGACGCAAGTGTCCGAGCCCACAAAGTTTGCATCTCGACGGACAGTTCCGAAAAGAACTTCTTCAGAGTCAGAATGAGCGCTCAAGACATGAGCCCAGATTGCTTCGAGAAACGTCTGGCGCCATGTCTTTGAGTCCTCACGAGATTTCTCAAGACTATTCAGCGTTGCCAGCTCTGTGCCCTGAATAACGGCACTGACACCATGTCTATCCTGGTTAAACCCATCCAGGGCGTCAGGTTCAAGACCAAAGATAGACTGGGGAGCAATGTCTGAGAAAGTCTTGGACCAGAAGGCCTGGGATGCGTCAATATCCTTGCGTTGCTGCGCAAGGTATCGCGTATAGGCCGTAAAGCCAGTGCTTTCAATACCAGGAATACCGTGGATTTGAAGAAGGCAGTCGAGTCTGAGTGTATGAAGCGAGGTAGTATCAATCAGAGCCCGATGGAAGTGAAGGACAAGATTGAGCTCGTCAGAACGGTTGTTGACTTCAACAGTCAGGAATGCTGAGCCTCGGTGACGCTTTTCAAACCCTTTTTCGGGACGGTGCCACTGAACAGGCTCGATGCATCGCTGGACCACGACTTTCGGCGTTGGTCCATCAGTAATGCAAGATCGAAGGCATATATCTAGTCCAAATGTTAGTCACCTCTTCCATCTTAACTCTAATCAGAAATTGGAATACTTACGATGATATGCCAAAGATCTCCACGCGTCAAAGATCTTCTCAGAGCTCAAAGCAGATGTCTTTCCAGAGAAGAGCACTGCTTCAGCCCATTGAACATCTTCCTTGAGAACATCCTTCTGGACTTCAGTCGCAGGAAGGGCAGTCTCAATATCAGAAATTCCCATGTCTTTCTCGTGCTTGACGAGGGCTTCGACGGGCTTGAGGGTGAGGCCGTCTTGGTAGGGGAGGAAGAAATCCTCATGCTTCTCAACATGGTGATAGAGCTTCATGATGACGATTAGGCTATTAAGTTGGTAAGCAAAAGAGGCTGAAGAATGAATCTAAGTGCTTCTGATCTATGAGGATGATATGCTTGTGATGGTAACTGAAATTGATGATTGTTTTACAAGAATGTTCCCTTATTTATATTTAATATCTCTCATTGCTCTACTCAGCTCTTTCTTTCAAGTCTTTGAAAAATTCTTCACATTCCGAGGTGGTGACACAAGAACTGCGGCTCAATTGCCTTCTCTGCTGCAAGTATCTGCAAGTAAGCAGAGCGGCAATGCCGAACGCTGTCCCGAAGGATTGGATTCCCTGCCATACAAGGAGTAGAACACATCTCGTCATACGTTTCTTGCAATACGTTACTCAAAACATTTGGGAATAGCCTCACAAAACTTGTGTAAGACACGGGCTATGCCTTTTCTGGACGTGGCGATGATGCATGTACGGGATGTAGTATTCGGGACGAACAAGGCTCGCTTACGACCCCCACGACATATGCAGTCTCACTGACGCCACGTGGGTTACATCGAATACCAAATAGGGCAGTTATTGAATCAGCGGCTGCATACTCAATCCTTCCACTTACTCGTTCGTATTGCGGCTCCGTAAGTTGTGTGTTTCACAAGTGGCGATATGCAGCTGCACAATTGCAGAAAGAAGTGGTGGGCTACAAGTAAGGGATCTGAATCCTTCGAAACACTCAGAAGCCTGCATCTCGAAAAATGTTTCCCAAATCGTGCATCTACATCAAGCTTCCGAGTTTTAAGAATGTGACTGCATCAATTTTATCCCGAGGGATGTCACACTCTAGCGACATGCAGCTAGAGAATCTACTAGAAGCGGCCCCTTCCGAGGCGACGCTAATCTTACACAGTGTTTGTTGTACTGGGCTGGAAATGTTCCGATGGATTGAACAGGGGTTGTCGTATGCGGCACAGGCCAAGACGAGACTACGATACTCGGAAAGCTTGAATTATGGCGAGATCTTGAACTTGTTGTGACTGACGTTATGGTCAATGAATGAAACGTTACATTGTGTCTTACATAGTCGTTTTGTATATATAGGGATTTTCACGGACACTTCTCAAGCCAGTACAGCAGATTCAAATCATCAAAACAAACTGTTTCCAGCTCTTTTGCATGCTTCGTTACATTGTCTTCATCTCATTGTGAAAAATGGCTTCTTGGGATAACCGCGTCGTCACCAACGAGCACCTGCTCCCTTACGTCGACTCCAACACGGCACCGCCAGACATCAAGGCCGCTCTACAAACTCTGCCATTCGAGAGGAACATCTTCAAGGTAAGTCAGGCTTCCCCTTGCAAAGCTCCAACATCATAGACTAACTGGGTCCCAAAGCTCCTCGCCAACAGCAATATCTTCTTCAAACCATTCATGACACTCCTCTCTTCCAGCTGGAGCGAGAACCGAAAGATCCTCCCTTCCGAATGGCAAACCACTGTTCTGCGTACAGCAGCCACTCTTGATGCCCCTTACGAGTGGGACGTCAACGAGCCTGTTGCCCGCGTCCTCGGTCTCACTGACGAACAATTCGCGGCTCTCCGCAATCCCAAGGAACCATTGCCCGAGAGCCTGTTTACTCCCCGTCAGCGATTGATCGCCCGTATTGTTGAGGAGCTCAGTCGCCAACCTCGGGTTAGCAAGGGTGTCATGGATGAGGCTTTGGGGGCTTTCAGTCATGAGGAGATTACTGAGATTCTCTTCCTCAATGGTATTTACGGCTTCTTGGCTCGATTTATGAACAGTGCTAGGATTGATTTTGACGAGCCTATTCCTGGCTTGCTGGACATTCTGGCTAAGTATAATGCGCCAGCTATTGAGCGAGAGAAGCACGCAAAGAAGGAGACTTAGCCGACTGGTACCTTAAGACTTATAGAAACCAATAAATTAATTCACATATCTTGCATACTTTCACTTTCTTGCGACTTGTCTCTTGTTACATTGTGTAATAGTAGTCTATCTAGATGTTACGACCTAACGCAGGAATGGCGCTTACATCACGTGGGCCCCTATCAATTTTCACTAATTAATATACGACTTATAATACACTAGAGAATTACTATTATAAGCCATATATCAGACTTATAATCTAACTTATAACTTACTATAAGCCTAGCTTACTATACTATAAGTTACCTAAGTATATATATATATTTATTTAATAGTAGATAGAACTTAGCTTAC